>SJYC01146884.1:0-35191 GCA_006408675.1 Madoqua kirkii | reverse complement strand
GTGAGCTTTAGTTTCTTCTAACTATGTGTTGTCTTGATTATGTTTTGTTTAAGCATTGTCTATTGTCTAAAGTTAATCAGGGACTTCCCTGGTGGTTCAGTGGCTAAGACCCTGCACTCCCAAAGCACAGGGACTGGGTTTGATCCCTGGTCAGGGAACTAGATTGCATATGCCAAAACTAAGCATTCTATACAGTAATGAAGATCAAAGAACCTGCGTGCCACAACTAAGAACTGGGACAGCCAAACAAATAAAACTTTTTAATCAAAAAAAAAGAAGGAAGAAAGTTAAACAAAGCACAGGAAGAAACTAGTAATGGTAAGATACATAAGTACAAAGAAATTGACAAAGTAGTCAATGTTAAGGTGAGTAGCGCATATAAACATTCAGTATTGTATTACTAATAATTTTTCTTGTATATTATGATATAGATAACATTCCCCACACTTTTGTATAAACTTCAGTTTTGCTTGCTTCAGCAAGCAAAGCTGAAGTCTGTCCTCAAATGCTAATCTTCTTCACCCCAGATCAATGTCAAGGATTTCCAGGTGGAATAACATGACACCCAATACAGTTTACTAGAGTTTCAAACAGAGAACACTGGCAGTGTTCAAGGAAGACTGAGTTTCTTGGCATCTCGCAGATAATAATTTAGTAGCTGAGAATCAACCATTCAAAACACTAAACGTCCTCAGCACGCACACTAACATTTTAGACAATAACGTTTTAAAATTGAGCATACAAAACCCTCAGTTTAGCTGTCATTTCATAATCAGACCAGGAGCACTGTCACACTGCTCACAATGGAAAGATTGGCATTAAATCTACTCCTTAGGTCTTAGTTGACAGAGTATTCATGTTATAATACTCATTTTCACACAGTTCTTCTATATACATGCTAATTTGCTTCAGTCATGTCTGGCTCTTTACAACCCCATGGAATGTAGCCCACCAAGCTCCTCTGTCTGTGGGATTTCCCATGCAAGAATATTGGAGTGGGTTGCTGTTTCCTTCTCCAGGGGATCTTCCCGACCCAGGGATGGAACTGGCATCTCTTACATCTCTTGCACAAGCAGGCAGGTTCTTCACCACTAGAGCCACCTGGGAAGCTCTTTCTATATATGTGGGTTATTAATTATGTGGGGTTTAGGAGTTCCTTGGTGGTCTAGTGGTTAGGATTCTGGGTTTTCACTACCACGGCCCAGGTTCAATCCCTGGTTGGGGAATTGAGATCCCACAAGCCACATAGCATGGACAAAAAAAAAAGTAATTATGTGGGGTTTGGATAGCAGATTTGTTATTGTTATCTTCTTTTCTTGCTACAAGGTTACCTTCAACAACTATAAGGACAGAGTATTCTCTCTTAAACTCAAGGATAAAATTGCTAGTTATTCAGAGTTGCATCAACCCTAAAGTCATGAGGGCTCAAGGAAAACAAGATATGTGTTTGTTTTTTGATGCAATTCAAACTCCTATCAGCTTAAAGCCAAGATTTCATTCTACTTATAAATGTGCCTAGATTTTGCAGTACTTTGAAATATTTCAAGAGATTTTACAAAGTAAGTTTAAAAGTACATATAGTTCCATATAAGAGCTTCCCAGTGATTCAGTGGTAAAGAATCTACTTGCCAAATGCAGGAGACATGGGTTCAGTCCCCGGGTCTAGAAGATCCCCTGGAGGAGGAAATGGCAACCCACTCCAGTATTCTTGCCTGCTGCTGCTGCTAAGTCACTTCAGTTGTGTCTGACTCTGTGCAACCCCATAGACGGCAGCCCACTGGGCTCCCCTGTCCCTGGGATTCTCCAGGCAAGAACACTGGAGTGGGTTGCCATTTCCTTCTCCAATGCAGGAAAGTGAAAAGTGAAAGTGAAGTCTCTCAGTCGTGCCTGACTCTTAGCAACCCCATGGACTGCAGCCTATCAGGCTCCTCCATCCATGCGATTCTCCAGGCAAGAGTACTGGAGTGGGGTGCCATTGCCTTCTCCAAGTATTCTTGCCTAGAGAATCCCACAGACAGAGATGCCTGGCAGGCTACAGTCCATGGGGTCACAAAGAATTGGACATAACTAGGCATACACGTAGCTCCGCAGCAGCATTTGCACACAAAGAAACATAAAGGCTCTAAGAGTATATAAAATCTGTCTTAATATGAAAATATGAGTTTATACTATTTTTATAAATAACCCAATATACTTTTGTGGGTGTATTTTTCTTGGTTCCTGAGCCCCTTATCTATTAAAATTCAAACCACAATTAACCTAGGCTAGCACTTTTGTTATTACTGCTGTTGCTTTCTTGCTTGCTTTTTTCTTTTGGTCTGACAGCAGATGATATAGAACCTGATTAGGTATACTCAGAGATTTAGACTACGTGTTTGATTTTCCCAATCACTAACTTAGAGCATGAAAATCCACCATTGGAGTCTTACATATCAGAAAGATATACCAAAAGAAGATACACATAATGAAACTATAATTTAAAGTCAAAAGACTGAATTCTCTTCAATCACAAGAAAGGTATCGGGTATGGTCTTGGCCTGGGTTTTTAAGAAATTCTGGGTCCTCTGAGGAAAGAATAAAATGTTAATACTTTATTTAGGAAGCAGAGATCTACGATGGTGAGAATAAAGGAAAAAAGAGAAGGAAGACAAGGAAAGATAAGCTACAAAGGGATGCAATGGGCTACCATGCTGACTACCTCCATGGCAAAATGGGGGGACACACGTGCATATTCCCTCAGCACAAGAGACCATTCTGAAGAGGTATGAGGAGGAGCTGATCAGGAGTAAGTTCCAGTTATTGAACTGCTGCTGCTGCTGCTCTTTAATCACTAAGTCATGCCTGATTCTTTGCAAACCCACAGACAGTAATCCACCTCTGTCCATGGGATTTTCCAGGCAAGAATACTGGAGTGGGTTGCCATCTCCTTCTCCAGGGAATCTTTCTGACCCAAGGACTGAACCCAAGTCTCCTGAACTGGCAGGCAGATTCTTTATCACTGAGGCACCTGGGAAGCCCATTTATTGAATACTTACTGGTAAAAGAAGTTAATATCTATATTGTCTCAAAGGAAACATAGTTCAGGAACTTCCAAAGTTAACAGTTCTCTCCAATACATTTCTCAATCGATTACCCTATCCAGTGAGTTAATGACAGCATAATGGAATGCAAACAGACCAATAAGGATCTCAAAGAAATTCTTTTTCATTTTATGAAAGGAAGATTATATGATTAATTTGATATTCAAAGAAGATTTCAAGAAAATTAGTATTTTCTGAACTTCATCTCAGAAAACTTCAGACATGAAATATGTAAGGAAAAACATCATCAAGGAATTTCAAATTAAAACCTTTCTTTTTGATCTAAAAACTCCTCCTGATTATAGCAATAAATATGCAGGAGCATTGGAAAACCTAATATTACTGGGTTAATTTTTAACAAGTGGATACTTCTGGAGGAGTTTTCTTTGCCCTGGCTTACCAGAGCAAGTTTCCATTTCCTACTCCAGGGGATCTTTCCCACCCAGAGGTCGAACCCACATCTCTTGTGTCTCCTGCATTGACAGGCATGTTCTTTACCACTACCACTGGGAGGCCCTCGTTTAAGCTACCCACCACAAATCCAAATCTTCAAAGAAATGGACCTTGATCTCAAATGTGTTTCTATTATTATGTGACTTCTCCCCACCATTCATCACCACTGATTGGATTTAAAGGGAAAAAAAAGCTAACAAACACATGACAAACTAATGTGGAAACAGATTTGAGCCAATCTCACTTTCTTCCCTAGAAAATTAGAATTGGCACACTGAGAAAAATGGATCAATTAGACTCAGATACTAGACCTCTCGGATTGGAGGATATTTGAAGCCAGAAAACCTTTTGGGAAGGTCAGCAAATTAAGTAAAGAAAGTCTGTTCCTCTAAGAGAAGGAAGAACAAAGAGATCCAGACAGGCATGACCAGGACAGCCTGCAAAAAGTAAGGGATGAGAAGAGGTAGCTTTTTAAGCTCTGAGACAGTGGAGTAACCACACAACTTGCCTTCCAAGCCAGGTGAATTAGTTCCTTAGGGCTGCCAAATTACTGCAAACTTGGTGGCTGAATACAACAGAAATGTATTTTTTCACAGTTCCAGAGGTCAGAAATCTGAAATCAGCATCATTGAACCAAAATCATGGCAGCAGTAAGGCCACCTTCCCTCCAGAGACTCCAAAGGAGTATCAGCTTCTTGCCTCTCCAGCTGGTGGCCCCCAGCATCCCTTGGTTTATGGCTACATGACAGCCTGAGGCCCATCTCAGTCTGCAAAGTAGCCCTCTGCCTCTCTTTTAAGGAGACTTGTGATTGCATGTGGGGCAAACTGAAATAATTCAGAATAGCCTCTTCCTTTCAAAATGCTTAATAATGTACACCCATAAAGACTCTTTTTCCTTATAAGGTAACATTCACAGTTTCTAAAGTTAGGATCAATGTGATGCTCTGGATGTGTGCTCAGTTGCTCAGTCACGTCCAACTCTTTGTGACACTCACAGACTGTAGCCCACCAGGCTCCTCTGTCCACAGAATTCTCCAGGCAAGAATACTGGATGGGTTGCCACTTTCTACTCCAGGGAATCTTCCTGATCCAGGGATCAAACCCATGTCTCCTGCACTGCAGGCAGATTATTAACCATTGAGTCACCTGGGAAGCCCCTGTGATGCTTTAGAGAATCCACTATCCAGGACTTCTTTGAGAGCAAAAGAAGAGACTAATGTAATTCCTCAAGGATAAAAAGACAAAATTGAGGTCACTCCCAGGCAAACTGGATACATGTTCTCCCTCAAGTCCATACAAGGGGTGGAGATGAAATTCTAGCCCCTAGGCCATAATAAATCCCATTATTTTACCTCTGCACTAATTATAAATGTTCTCCTTGAAACTGCCATAGCAAGCAAATCCCAAATTTACTTCCCATCACTGAGTTCTACAAGAGATTGCTGATCTTTATGAATACTCTCTTATTTTTATAAAACTGCTGCTGCTGCTGCTGGTGCTAAGTCACTTCAGTCTGTCTGACTTTGTGCGACCCCATAGACGGCAGCCCACCAGGCTCCCTCGTCCCTGGGATTCTCCAGGCAAGAACACTGGAGTGGGTTGCCATTTCCTTCTCCAATGCATGAAAGTGAAAAGTGAAAGTGAAGTCGCTGGGTCCTGTCCGACTCTTAGCAACCCCATGGACTGCAGCCCACCAGGCTCCTCTGTCCATGGGATTTTCCAGGCAAGAGTACTAGAGTGGGTTGCCACTAGTTAGAGAAAATTAGGTGCTTCACAATCAAGTGATCTCTGATTAAGACCCAGGACAAATTTCAGCAGAATCAAGGGTTACTGCCTCTCCCACTTCTCAACATATGGCACCCTTCTTGAAGGAACCCACATTTTAAGCCTTTCCTACATAAATGCTTAATGACAGCTTGAATGCAACTGTTTAATAAATGAATAAATAAATAAATCCTCCAGGTTTCTGCAAGTGAGGGGAAATGCTTCAGTGACAGAAAGACTTTCTTATGTTTAATAAAATGATACCATCCAGACATCTGCCCATTTGCCACCTAAAGCTAAGGTTACCTTTGTTGAACTACATGCAAAGTCAGTAACTTTCCCTTCAGTGACTATAACATGGTAAAACGGAATAAACTGTTCTGTGCCACATTGCTTATTTTTGTAATAATTCAATTGTCAGTTACCAGAGATCATCACCAAAAGCACGTTCCAGCATCTTTCAGTGCTGGAGCAAATAGCATTCCCTGGAAAAATTTCAAGTATTTTTGCACCACAAAATATATAATAAACCTCAGGACAGACAGAAATGAAAATGAAGCTTTTATCTGTTACCACAGGTTTTTTTAAAAACGAAAGCTCCTGAGTATTCTCATTAACTACACAATTGTATATACCACTGAATATAGAGCTTGCATGGCCATTAAAATGATTGCTTATAATTCAAAGGGCCATTCCAATAAAGCCTTCTCATTAAGATGACTCTGCTTCTATTACTTTGTTTCATTTTTAGGGTCATTGCATGGCAAGAAGGTATCACTTCCCTCTTCCTACCATTAGATTTTGCTTTTGTTTGATATAAAGCACCATTCATGGCTCATCTTTTTGGCTTTTTTTTCCCCCATTGCAATAACAAAGGTTAGCACTGTTCAGTAATTAAAAATAGTTCCAATGTACTAAAATCAATGCTACAGTTTCCACTGAACCACCAAAAAGCTTTCATTCATTGAAAGCTACATTAAACTAATAAAATCAAGAAATCGTCAAGGAAAAATAAAATAGGTGCTGGAGAGAAAAAAACCTACTTCTTCTTTGGAGAATATAATTTGACACCTATTTCTTGAGCTTTCTCAGTGGCAGAAACTATTCTAGGACAGAGATCAAGTTTCACCCCATGCGGCACTTGCAAAAACTTAGAGGAAAGAGGAAATTTTTAGAAAAATAAAATGTACTGGGTTATCAAATCTCCAAAACAGGAGACCACGTGATTCTTAAGTACCAGTGACTTCTGAGTATTTAAAACATAAAGACTTGGACTTCCCTGGTGGCACAGTGGATATGAGTCCGCCTGCCAATGGCAGGCAACACGGTTTGATCCCTGGTCTGGGAAGATTCCACATGCCACAGAGCAAATACACCCACGTGCCACAACTACAGAGCCTGAGTTCTAAAACCCACACACTGCAACTATCGAACCCGAGTGCTGCCAGCTACTTAAGCCCACGTGCCCTAGAGCCCACGCTCTGCAACGAGAGAAGTCGCCGCAATGAGAAGCCCACACACTGCAGCGAGAGCAGTCCCTGCTCCCCACAGCCAGAGAAAGCCAAGCACAGCAGCGAAGACCCAGCGCGGCCAAAAAATAACAAACGCACGAGCAAAGCAAGGACTCGAGGACAAGCCACCAAATGCGTGAAAGCTGAACCCCATGCACAACGTCACATGACAACCGCCTTTAGAATGATGTGGAAATGCTTCTGAGAGTTCAGAGACAGGAAAAACTAAGTTGGTGGGGAGGTTCAGGCAGGTGATAAGAGAGGTCAAATTGTACAGCTGCTAGAATTTGTATAGTACGACAGAAGAAACCAGGGAAAATACAGAAGTTGCATTCAAAAAATTAAGGAGAGGCTAGCTGTGCTAAATCCAGAGATGGAGTATAAAATCAGTGGATGCTAAGAGTGGAAAAACCAGTTGGAGAGATTACACAGTCTTTTCAAGAACACAGAAAAGTTAGGATTATATTCTGCACCAATAAAACTCTCAGCCAGGCTAGGATTAAGAAGACCTGGGTACAACTTGAACCAATTATTGAACCACACTTTCTTTATCTGCATTAAGTTGCACTAGAAATCAGCCTAGGGCATTGTCTTGTTGACTATGAGAAACAGTTCTTAGAGTAAAACATATTAATTTGTTACTTGAATGATTATAATTGTACTTTTCAAGAGCCACTGAAAAGTAAAAAGCTGTTATGAATTTAGCAATGCTTTTAATCTATTTCTACTCTACTGTCCAAAATAGCATCCATACATTCATTTTTGAAAACAACTCCAATAGGTATGACTTACCACATTATGTTTTTAATTAGCATTTCCCTATTAGTAATGAGACTAGGCATCTTTTTGCATTTACAGATCTTTTTAAGCCTTCTATAAAATGCCTGTTCAGGTCTTCTGCCTGTTTCTCTATGATTGACTTGACAGATACTTTGTATATTCTGCATACATAATTCTTTTCAATTTTTTCCCTCTGCAAATGTTTTTCTTAGCTTTTTGATTGCTACTTTCTTCATGGTGTTTTTATAATGAAAAGAAATTATTCATTTTAATGAAGTTAAATTTATTATTCATTTCTTTAATGATGTCAATCTTTATTTCCTTAAATAATCCTTCCCTATCCCAGGGTCATACAGGAATTCTATATTTTCTACTTAAGATTTTAAAGTTTATCCTTCACACTTATATCTACCTGGTCTATGTTTATTATCATGTGAAAAGGGTATACAAGCTGATTTTTCCACATGGATAATTAGCGTACACAGGTTTTGAATATTCTATCTTTCTCCCACTGATTAGCAAAGCCATCTATGTCTTTTAACAAAAAATCTTCCCAATTCGCATAGATGTGTTTCAGCACTTTCTTCTTTTCTATTGCCATAGTTATTTAAATTTCTGCTAATGTTACAGTTTTAATTATTATTATCTCTGTAATAAATTGTGGCACCTGTGAAGAAAAACCCTTTAACGTCTTCAAGTTCCATTAAATGTTATTTAAAATGCACAAATACTTAGAAACACATAATATTCAACTAATAAACATGATACACAGCTTCTCTCAACTTAAACATTGGCAGAGGGGATGTGGAAATGAATCAAATGAATCAAATGAACTCAGTGGTTCCAATGTAGGAGGCCTGGGTTCAATCCCTGATTAGGAAACTAAGATCCCACATGCCACAACTAAAGATTCCACATGTCACAACTAAGACCCAGCACAGCCAAAAAATTATTTAAAAACTGATAATGTTAAAGCAACTTCATTAGAGAACTTAATTTGAACATAAAATCGCTTATAACTGGAAAATGATTTTAGCCTTTGGACTTATATTCTGAGTATGCTTTTGCCACCCACATAATAGAAAGAGAAAAAGCAAATGCCAGATTACTGGAATATATCTCAGCCACCTATAGAAAAGACAATCCAAATAATCACTCTATACCAAAATGAAGTACATCATCTTTGGAGACAAGAAAATTCTTTATTCCCTATCTCATAAAAGTGATGAGTTCAATAAGTGGTGAGAAAATTTTGAAATAACTGACATCTCAAAAATGATCTTTCAACAAAAAAACCCAAGCTGCCCAAGGATAATACACAGATCAAGTTGCTAAAGATACAAATATGCATGAGTTCCTTTTGACCATGTCATTTACAAGGAAATGTATGATGGATATTATTTGAAAACAAAATCTGAATTAGGCTCTGGTTTACTCTAATCTACATCATACTATTTCAGTCCTTCTGGCATACATTTCAATTAATATGCCACTCCATGCATTCATGTGCCACATTTTTTTCTACAGATTACACAATGAAAGGAATCATAGTTGAACACATAATTCTACTTGAATAATCAAACTTATTTGGAAAGTCAGTTCTGATATCTGCAGCTGGGCTGTAAAGGCATCACTGGGCTCACAGATACAAGAGTGTAAATGTCAGCAGGAGAACACTTGGAAAATGGGTAACATCTTCCCTTCACAGCAGCACTCTTGGTTAAATGGAATGTTGTGCTCTAAACTAAATTACTTCAAGTCTATTTGTGAAACTCAGTTGGATACATGTTTCTTATATCAACAACGGCTGGAGATAAATCTGCCAAAACCAGCAAGGTGATTTGTATTTTTAGTTACGTAAAATTTTTAGACCCAGAAATGGAATCCAAGAAAAATACAGTATTTTAGGCTCCGAATTTCCTAGATACTTTATTGAACACATCATAATGTTTAATAGTTATATTTACTATGAGTCTCTTGGTAGCACAGAAATTATACTCATTTATCTGAACTGTCCCCTAGTGACCAAACTTATTTCCAGGGCATTTCTGCTGCTACTGAGTGGAAATTGGTAGCAAGGGAATTTAAATAAGTGGCCAAAATTCTTCAATATTAAGGACAACAAATAAGGCACAGCAGGCCTTCTTCAAGGGATTAAGACTTCAACACCCTTAGAAACAAAGGAAATGCCTTTCTAACATTTTCACAAGTTTGAGAGGAGGGCAGAGCTGAAGAGTCAATCAGTGAGCTACAGATGAGACAAAGCACCACTGTGCTTCCCGTGTGGGGAGGTAGAGATTTAGGGACACAAACTTGAAAAACACTCAAACAACCTTTTTTTTTTCATTAAAGGATGAAAAAAGTATGCAAAATTGTGGCAGGGAGAACTGAGGTCGAAAGAATGCCAAATGCCTATGGAATGGACTATACCATTCTCCTCAGATAATTGTTTTAAAACCAGATAATTGTTTTAAAACCTCAGCCCATTAGCCTCCAGAATATTACCTCAGAGTCCCCATCATCCATGTCCAACTATCCATCTCTAAAGCAACTCCAGAGCACTTCCCTAGTGATACAATAGCTAAGACTCAGTGGTTCCAATGTAGGAGGCCTGGGTTCAATCCCTGATCAGGGAACTAAGATCCCACACGCCACAACTAAAGATTCCACATGTCACAACTAAGACCCAGCACAGCCAAAAAATTATTTAAAAACTGATAATATGAAAGCAACTTCATTAGAGAACCTCAAGTGCTATTCAGAGAGAACAGAAAACCCCACACCACTATAAGCGAGATTTAAAGCAGGAGCTGTACACATCCTAGGAAGCAACTATCTGTTCAGGTCCTTAAATAACAGGAGAATATCCTCTGCTTGGCCTAGGTGATTCTGTAAGCACAGCATTTGACTTGTTGGATGAAAGACACAGATATGAGTGCACAGGCGTCTGCTCACATCCCTCCTTCCTGTGAGAGATGGTGGGTTTGTTTGCTGCTTCAGCAGCTGTTCTAACCTTCCAGCCCAGTAAAGCAGGCGGGCCGGAACACTGTACTTCCCGATCTCCTTGCAGCTAGCATCCGGCATGTTATTCAGCTGCCACCAATCAGGTATTCTTGAGCAAGACCCTGATTCAGAGCTGAGTCACTCTGAAAGGAAAGCACCCACCTGGGATGGTTTTACAGGAAGCAAGGAAAGCAAGCAGGACACCTGTTTTTGCTGCACTGAGGCTGGCCGAGTCAGCGAGTTCTGTGTCAATAGCTGTGGCAGCTGCCTGAGTGGCAGCTTCATGCCCTCGGCAGAGGCAGCAGCTCCTTGAGTAGCCCGCCTGGTCCTACACTGTGGTTCCGGACTAGTTCAGTCAGAGCTCGTGTGCATGCTAAGTCTCTTCAGTCATGTCTGATTCTCTGCAACCCTATGGGCTGTAGTCTGTCAGCCTCCCTGTCCGTGGGATTCTCCAAGCAAGAATACTGGAATGGGTTGCCATGCCCTCCTCCAGGGGATCTTCCTAAGCCAGGGATGGAACCTGGGTCTCCTGCATTGCATGAGGATTCTCTACCACTAAGGCTACTTGGGGAGCCCCTCAGTCAAGGCATGTTTCTTCAGACTTTTCAATGAAATGTTGAGCTCTTTATTTACTTCTCTAAGTAAATACTCTTCTGGCTGCAAAAATCACAGTGGATCTTGATATGTGTGTATCAGAATGGTAACTACTAACATATCTTACAAATCTATAAAATATTTTAAACAGAAAACAATCACTGAATGAAATCATCCACTAACATTCTGAAAATGAGTAGTGAATTAAAAATCAAGTCCCTTGTTTTAACAAATGGTTTACATAGCTATGTAAAAATATCTGTAAGTCAAAGAGACTTTGCCTGAGACACTTGTATTTTAGAAAACAAGCTGTGTTTAAATTACAAGCAAATTATATCCCTAAATTAATTTGCAGTGGAGTGACTGTGACCTTGCTTGTATTTGTATAGAACATCACTGTTCTAAGTGGTGACTGAGTTTCTAAGTCATCTCAAAAACATTACATAAGCTTTACTGGAGCAGAAATGCCACAAACTTGCCATTAAAAAAAACAAAAGTATCATATTATAAAACCAGTGATTACACAAAGCAGAAACAAATTAAGTAAGAAAACTTGAATTTAGAGTGAATGTTGGGTTTTGAGGGGACAAATGAGTTTCACTATATGAAGAAAACTTAGAAATTGTCATTGAGCATCCCAGCAGACTGTTAGAGGTGATGATGCTGATTCATTTATATATATAATATTTCCTCAGAAAATTATGACATATCTTTTCTAAGACATACTTATACCACTAATATTGTGCACAGCTTTTCAGCTGTAATTGGTGACACTGTGAGGACTCACAACTACAATAGAGAAGAAAGGGCCATAGAGATAAAAGAGAGGAAACTTCTTAAGAAACTGTTGATTAAAAACCATAATGAGGTACTATCTCACGCCAGTCAGAATGGCTGCTATCCAAAAGTCTACAAACAATAAACACTGGAGAGAGTGTTAGACCCGGAGAAGGCCTAATCACCGGAACCGTCTTCTCACAGATAACCAAGACTCGTTGAACTCGATGCAAACGCAAGAGGATTTATTGAACCGGCGCGCCGGGGTTCGAACTCCTCGGGAGGAGTGAACCCAGAACGCTGGTCACTAAGGATTTTTATACAGAAAAATCACAAGCAGGCGGGAGTGAGGTTAGGACACTGAAAACAATGTGACTGGGGGGAACATAGGCAGGTACAGGTGGGGTGAGGACGTTTGATTGGTGGGCAAGGCTTGACCTTTAAGGGGATAGGTCTGAGGTAGTCAGGTTGAAACGGCTGGCTGACCACCCTGTGGCGGTTGGTCAGTCTTCAGAAAAACAGCTACCCGGAAAAAGTTTTAACAGAAAATACATCACCGGGGGGGTCTCTTGCCAGTAGACAAGACTATAAGTCAATAAATCATCAGTTAAAGATCTACAGCCTGTATACAGTGGAATATTACTTAGCCATTAAAAAGAAAGCATTTGAGTCAGTTCTAATGAGGTGGATGAAACTGGAGGCTATTATATAGAGTGAAGTAAGTCAGAAAAACACCAATACAGTATATTAATGCTTATATATGGAATTTATAAAGATGGTAACAATGACCCTATAAGTGAAACAGCAAAAGAGACACAGATATAAAGAACAGACTTTTGGATTCTATAGGAGATGGTGAGGGCGGGATGATTTGAGAAAATATCATTGAAACATTTATATTGCCGTATGTGAAATAGAGGACCAGTCTAATAAGTTCAATGCATGAAACAGGGCACCCAAAGCTGGTGCACTGGGACAACACAGAGGGATGGGATGGGGAGGGGTTGAGGGAGGGGGTGGGAAGGGGTGCAGGGGAGAGGGGAGCACATGTATACCCGTGACTGATTCATGTCAATGTATGGCAAAACCACAATATTGTTAAGTAATTAGCCTCCAATTAAAAGAAAGAAACTGTGGATTCAAAGAAAAATGAGGATATTTATGTCACTGTGCATTAAAGGGTTAACTCAGTAGGCTTGAGATGCCTCAATCCCTTTACATTCCAAAGAAAGAATGGGCCCTAAATCAGTTCCTGGGGAAATAATCCCTAAATTCTTGAAATATGCCATCTGATAAGATTGTTTTTATACCTGAGACCTTAAATTGCATCAGATAGTTTAAGCAAACGAGATGTAAGGTGAATGTCTATTTTTGTTCTCCAGGCCTCCTGGGACATGCTGTCTTGTTACAGGGAAGAGTCAGCTTTGGTAGGTTGGATCTGTCTCTTTGATGTTAACCTTGGCTTTTTGTTGTTTTTGTCATTATAATCACACCTAATGGCCTATGTCAGGGAACCCTGACCCTCTGCCTGAACGTTAAAACAAACTGTCTTTGTTCAGGACCCTGTTGCTTTGGGGTGGAGTTAACTGAAGACAGATTGTCCAGGAGAATAGCACAGGCTCATTGTTTCCACCAGTACAGAAAGAAAACTATTTGTCTATTCACATGGCCTTAGACTATCACCCATAGATTATTTAGTTATCACAAAAGGATCATCTAGGTCAACGGTAGAGAGCTCAGGTGATCATCACCTTAAGAAGTAATCAAGCTCAGCTCCACCAATAGTGAAAAGACATGAGAGGCTGACATGTAGAATTTAGACACACAAACCACATTAACACACACATACACCTGTTATTTAAATATATATATTTGCAATTCAACTATTTGTAACATGAAAAATTGAATTTACTGTAGAAAAATGTAGAAATTTTGAAAGGATGATTGCATGTATCATATTCTTGTATAAAAACACAATTGAGTTTCTGAAATAGAATGACAGTATGTATAAAATAAATCTTTTTCATTGTATGACCCAAAGAATCATAAAGTCTTGATACTTAATGAAAATCTGGATGTTAGTATCACTAGGAAATTAACATCCAAATAGCTCTCTCTTTTGGTGGGATACCATGCTGGTAATTGTTGTTGCAATGTTAATGAGACAGATTCAAAGAAACAAAACAACCTGACCCATATTCTTGAGAAACAGATTCTTATTGGAGAGATCTGTCACATTGCTTGTGTCAAGGCTGTGATTTTCCTTTCCACAAACATCTCTGAAACTCTTCTACTAAAAGATCACTGGAATCCTGGAATAAACCAAACAAAAGGGTTATGTAGTCTCCTTTGAAAGACTAAACTATTCACTTTTCAATCCCCAGTGTCCAAGGGCCCAATAAAATGCTCCAGAGAAACAGCATGAGAATTGAAATGCTGTTATCTTTGGAGGGTCTACTGGAAATGTTGTTGACAACTGGGAGAGAGGCAAGAGTGCTGGGCTAGGAGTCTTCAGCCATGGACAAGGCTCCAGCTCTGAAGTGTGCTGGGTGTGTCACATAGGGACTATTAGCTAGCATCACTGGGCATTAGTTTTCATTACATAATGACATCCACAATAACATTGAGGACTGCTTCAAAAACAAAATGACTGAAAAAAGCATGAAAATATTGTTCAATTCAGCACTCTGCAAATATTAGACAGAGAGTTGAAGGCAGAGTGTTGATTCCCGGATACACTCCCTGCACCTATGCCTTTTCCCTTTTCTTCCCAGTTTCTACTTCTTTTCACTCAGAGTGGAAAGTTGAAAGGGCTTCTGTGTACATGCTCAGTCATTTCAGTCATGTTGACTCTTTGCGACCCTATGAACCGTAGTCCACCAGGCTCCACAGTCCATGGGATTTCCCAGGCCAGAATAGTGGAGTGGGTTGCCATGCCCTCCTCAAGGGGATCTTCCCAACCCAGGGATCAAACCACATCTCCTGCAACTCCTGCACTGTGGGCAGAATCTTTACCACTGAGCCACCAGGGAGGCATTTCAAGGGCTCCTACTAATATTTATTAGATCAAGATTTCATTAGGGAAAATTCTGGAGGCTCCAGTGGGAAAATAGACCTTACTCTCCCACATTAAACATGACTTTGGCAGAAACAAAGTACACATCTACACATCTACACTAAATTCAGTAGCTTAAACAAGGAGCTACTTTGTTCTGTCAGGTTGCAAGGACCATGTTATTGCTAGGTGCTCTCAAAAAGGTCAGGAAATCATGTTATGAGAGATTCTTAAAATGATGAGGCATATTCTTCTAAGTTTTCAGGGAAAACACATATACTTTACCAAGCTGACATTATTTTATGGGGGTCCTTTAATATTAAGGCAAAACATAGCTCTCTAGCCAAATGCTCCTCGGTCCAAGAGATTACTGGATAAAACCTATTCAAAAAAACTCTCAAAGCAGATAAAAATCAAAGCCATTGGCCAAAGATAAGAAAATGTTAGAAGTGTGTGTATGGTCCTTCTTACTGGGGTAGCAGGTCTGTGGTGATAGAAAGAGTACTGAACAAGAAGTCAATTCACTGGGGTTCTGCCAAGTCTTGGTTATGAACTCACTTGACTTTGGACAAATGGCTTGACTTTTCAGAGCCCCAGTTTTCTCTGGGTAAGTTAGATGCATGTAAAGTCTTTCTCAACAGCAACATTCCGTGGTTATCATTTTTTAATCACTTACTCTAATCCAAATTTTGTTTATAATTCTGCCTTTTCTAAAACTGGAAAATTGTGAGTTGGTCCTACAATATAATTATTTCCAATCTACTTGACTGAAATGGATTTTAACATCAGAATGAAATGCTTTTATGCCTAGCCCTTGACATGAAGTTCAGTAAAAATTTCTCATCAGACTACACATGAGCCAAGCACATACTGAGTTTACCCCTTCAAAATGCATTTATCACTGAATACTAATTTCACCATTCAAAAGAAAATACTATAAATTGAAATTATAAATAAATGTATTTTTCCAACTGCAGGATAACCTCTGAAATGCCACCTTTATGACTTTATTGTAGATTAATTTATCTTCTCTAAAACCAGTATGTCTCTGAATGCGCCTGTTTTAATTGCCATGGTGCCTCCCCTCTGCTTCAGCCTATCAATACTGCACTCACAGCTCTGCCTCATCTCCCCAGCCCATGGACAAACTGAAGGGAAAACAAGAGGACTTGATTTCTGTATCTAACCTCTCAAAAACTCTATTCTTCTCTAAATGGGGCATTATTAGCAGCACACATTATGTCGAATAAAGTCAAACGTTTTCCCTTTTCAATGTTTTTGCAAACAATTCATTCAACACTGATTAAAAAAAAATACACATGGTCTGCTCCTTGATAGCTAGATTTTTTTCATCAGTTTCTGCCCATTTTCTAAAGAGGAGAATGTTCATCCAATGCCCAGAACCATTTGTTAAATTTGATTTGATAAAAATGTTTCAAACCCCTCCCACATGGTCTAGTTCCAAACATTGTACTAAACTCTGAGATGTAAAGATGAAAACAAAACCAACATGTTATCCCTATTTTCACAATATTTACATTTAATGGGGGTAGAGAAGGCAGTGGCACCCTACTCCAGTACTCTCGCCTGGAAAATCCCATGGACGGAGGAGCCTGGAAGGCTGCAGTCCATGGGGTCACTGAGGGTCAGACACGACTGAGCGACTTCACTTTCACTTTTCACTTTCATGCATTGGAGAAGGAAATGGCAACCCACTCCAGTGTTCTTGCCTGGAGAATCCCAGGGACGGCGGAGCCTGGTGGGCTGCCGTCTATGGGGTCGCACAGAGTCGGACACGACTGAAGCGACTTAGCAGCAGCAGCAGAGTGAACAATTCACAGGCGAAATAACAAGAGGTGACTGAGATGTTAAATGCCATGCAAAGGACCTAAACACTATCTTGTAGAAAATGTATAATGAAAAAGATTTTAGCCATTGTTGAATGAACAAATTTCTATTTGTTTTGAAATAACTTTGATGATAATATTGTTGATGAACTACAGAAGGATAAACTGAAGATGAGGTTTAAATGAGGGGACAAGAGAGATGGCCTTTTGGGGAAAGCTAGGTATAGAGAATCAAGATTCTAGAGACATTTAAGAGGTAGACCCCACTGGACTTGGTGATCAGATGAGTAGAGAAATGAATATGGGAGGAAATAGAAAGAGGGAAGAGTCAGAATCGATTCCAACAGATCTAGCTTGGATATGTCTCCTCAAGAAAGTGGGGAGAAAGGCACAAATAAACAAATGCCACTACATTAAGCTACAAAGCTTTTGCATACCAAAGGAAACTGTTAACAAAATTAAAAGGCTGCCTATCAAATGGGAGAGGATAGTGCAAATATCTGATAAGAGGTTAATATACAAAATATACAAAGAACCCATACAAGTCAACATCCAAAACTAAACAACTCAAAGAAAAAATGGGCAGAGGACATGCATAGTCATCTTTCCAAAGACATACAAAAGGCCAACAGGCACATGAAAAGAAATTCAAAGTCATTAATCATCAGGGAAATACAAATCAAAACCCAAGGAGCTATCACCTCACGCTTGTTAAAATGGTTATTATTAAAAAGACAATAAATAGCAAGTGTTGACAAGGATGGAGGAAAGGGAACAGTTGTGGGGATGCAAATTGGTACAGCCACTATGGAAAACTATATGGAGGTTCCTCAAAAAATTAACTACCATATGATCTAGTAATTCCACTCCTGGGTATTTATCTGAAGTAAACAAAAACATTAATTTGAAAAGATATGCACTACTAAGTTCACTGTAGCAATATTTACGTGGCCAAGATACAGAAGCAGCGCAAGTGCCCGTCAAGGGATGAATGGATAAAAAAAGATATGGTACATATTGTATACAATGGAATATTGGCCACAAAAAAGAACAAAATCTTGCCATTTGTGAAAACATCAATGGACCTAGATGATATTGTGCTAAGTGAAACAAGTCAGAGAGAAAGACAAATACTGTACAATTTCATTTATATGTGGAATCTAAAAAACAAACAAATGAACAAGCATAACAAAACATATACATACAGAGAATAAACAGGCAGTTGCTGAAGAGGAGGAGGTAAAAAGAAATAGATAAGAGACATTAAGGGGTACAAACTTGCAGTTTCAAAATAAAGGTGTCTTAAATATGAAATGTACAGTGTTGGGAACATAGTCAATAACTATTTAATATCTTTATATGGTTATGAATCATAATTGGAATTATTATGGTGATAGTTTTGAAATGTACAGAAATATCAAATCACTCTGTTGTATAACAGGACCTAGCATTGTGCTGCTGCTAAGTCGCTTCAGTCGTGTCCGACTCTGTGCGACCCCACAGACGGCAGCCCACCAGGCTCCGCCGTCCTTAGGATTCTCCAGGCAAGAACACTGGAGTGGATTGCCATTTCCTTCTCCATTGTACTATAGGTCAATTATACTTCAAAAACAAACAAATTCATAGGAAAAAGAGATAGATTTGAGGTTACCAGATGCAGGGATGAGGGGGAAAGGGAAGGGTGACCAAAATGTACAAACTTCCAGTTATAAATAAGCACTAGGCGTGTAATGTACAACATGATAAATATATTAAGACTGTTTAACATGTTATACATGAAACTAAGAAAATAAATCCTAAGAGTTTTATCACAAGGAAAACTTTTATAATTGTTTAAATATAATTCTGTACCTACATGAGATAGTTCAGTAGCTCAGTCATGTCCAACTCTTTGCCACCCCATCAACTGCAGCACGCCAGGCTTCCCTGCCCATCACCAACTCCCAAAGCTTGCTCAAACTCATGTCCATCAAGTCGGTGTAGCCATTCAACCAACTCATCCCATCATCCCCTTCTCCTCCTGCCTTCAGACTTTCCCAGCATCAGGGTCTTTACCAGTGAGTCAGTTCTTCACATCAGGTGGCCAGACTATTGGAGTTTCAGTTTCAGCATCAATCCTTCCAGTGAATATTCAGGACTGATTTCCTTTAGGGTTAACTGGTTGGATCTCCTTGCAGTCTAAGGGACTGATGTTATTGATATTTCTCCCAGTACTCCCAATAATC
The DNA here is from genome assembly GCA_006408675.1 of Madoqua kirkii. Taxonomy (NCBI): domain Eukaryota; kingdom Metazoa; phylum Chordata; class Mammalia; order Artiodactyla; family Bovidae; genus Madoqua; species Madoqua kirkii. The sequence goes on along the minus strand of SJYC01146884.1, from coordinate 16,102 downwards.
TTGATTCCAGCTAGTGCTTCATCTAGCCCAGGATTTTGCCTGATATACTCTGCATGTAAGTTAAATAAGCAGGGTGACAGTATACAACCCTGATGTTCTCCTTTACTGATTTGAAACCAGTCTGTTGTTCCACGTCCAGTTCTAACTGTTGCTTCTTGACCTGCATACAGATTTCTCAAGAGGCATGCAAAATGGTCTGGTATTCCCATCTCTTGAAGAATTTTCCACAGTTTCTTATGATCCACACAGTCAAAGGCTTTGGCATAGTCTATTAAGCAGAAGTAGATGCTTTTCTGGAACTCTCTTCCGTTTCAGTGATACAACGGATATTGGCAATTTGATATGAGATAGATGTTCACTAAACTTACTGTGATAATCTTTTCATGATGCATGTAGGTTAAATTATTGCATTATACACCTCAAACTTACACGATGCTGCAAGTAAATATATGTCAATAAACTGGAAGAAATAAAGATCTAGCCCAGAGTAAAAAGGAAAAGGAACAGCTCTAATGAAAGAAGAAATGTGAAGGTCCATACCAGACACAAAATAGAAGAGGTTTTCAACACATCCAAGTGAAACATTCAGTTGTTTGTAAGAAAAATGCAAATGCACTCAAGTTAGATGATGCCAAACAGAGAGAATAAAAGGTCTGAGACTCACGGGTGCCTAAGTGAGAGCAGAGATCATCATGGTAGACGTGATAACCTAGGGCAAGTTTATACGGAAAGAAAAGACTAGAAAAACGACAGGAGTTATTTCTGGGAGTACCTACAGGCAGGAACAGAGAGAGAAGAGGGAGTAACAAAGGAAGAAAAGAGGTGGGAGATGTTGGAATAGACCTAGGAGCCACTGCAGGAAAGGGGAGAGAACAGAGTAAACCCAAACATTCAAGAGCCAGGAAAACTCATTCCAGGAAGTAGTGAGAATACCGTGTGCGGTTGACTGTTAACCAAGAAAGTACCGGAAACACATATCAAAGGGAAAAACAGAGTGCTGTGCTCATCCAGCAAGTCACAAAGCCAGAACTAGTTCTTGGGAAGCAGGGTCAGCCAAAAATGACCAAGTACCATGGAGGGAGCCCCGACTGATCACAGAGAGGATTCAGGAAAGACCTTTCTGAAGAAGTGATGATGGTGATGAGATCTGCTGGAGAAATGAGAGTTACCTGAGTGAGAAGGAAATGAAACAATATTACAAAAAAGGGACCATCAGATGAAACTTCTCTATGGCAAGAGGGACAGGGCCTGGAAGACAGTTAATGAGATCTGAGCTCTGAGCTTGAAAGGAAAAACAAGTATATGAAGTTGGGAGGTGGCAGAGGACCAGACCAGGAAGGATCCCACTGAGAATGGTAATGAGATATCACTGAATAATTTCAAATGGGGACAGGATACAATCAAATTTTTCATTCTGAAATGATCCAGTCAAGGGATTTGGGGCTTCCAAGGTGGTGCTATGGTAAAGAACCTACCTGCCAATGCAGGAGAAATAAGAGACACGGGTTCAATCCCTGGGTCAGGAAGATTCCCTGAAGAAGGGCATGGCAACCCACTCCGGTATTCTTGCTTAGAGAATCCCACAGACAGAGGAGCCTGGTGGGCTATAGTCCATGGGGTCACACAGAGTTAGACATAAAGCAACTTAGCATGCAGTACGCAGTCAAGGGGTTTTGTGGGTAAGTGTAGGAGAGAATACAAATAGAAGTAAGGTGATTTTCCAAAATGTCTAAGCACTAAGAGTGATTCATCCTAAAATGTAGCTTTAGGCTTATTTGTTCAGGATTCATACCTGCTCAATGAAAAACAGTAGGAAGGATTTTTATCTGCCCGTCTGTTTATCACAGGAGATGGAGTCTTATTTGGCAATAGAGCAATACCTATTTGAGATGTAGAAGTAAATCATTGGTATTGGGAATTATCAATTTTCTGAAGGACTAGGAAATTATGTCCTGGCTTCTTTTGGAATGAATACCAGCGTAAACTGAAAATGGGAAAGATCCTTCATAATCTGGCTCTGCCTGCTTCCCCAACCTCACCTGCCCCCTCCACCCCCTTTACCTTACGCTGCAGCCACTCTAAGCCACGTGTGGTTCCCCAGTCACATCAGTTTCTCTCATTTTTCGATCTTTGTCCCAGCATTTGCTCTACTGGAGAAATGGTTATATATCCATCCTTCTGTCCAGAAGATGCTTCTCCCAGGAAGTCATTTCCTACCCCCACAACACTGAAGTAAACGGATATCCTATCCAGGTGTCCATGTGTACAGGGCACACGCGCTTGTTTCCAGTCTGGAGGTTTGGCAGGTCTAACTCCAGGCTGTTATTCAACTGGCTGCTACCAGGAAAGCAGAGGAAATCTGAGAGCTTGTGGCTAAGATTTCCCTGGGGGCTCACAAGAATCTGCCCGCAATGGTCCCTGGATTGGGATGATCCTCTAGAGTAGGAAACAGCAACCCACTCCAGTATTCTTGCCTGGCCACCACTGGGGGTCTCAAAGAGTCGGACACGACTGAGTGACTTAGCACAGCACAACAGAGGTCCTCATGGGGGAAAAGAAAATAGTCAGAAACCAAGCAGGTCAGGAACCAGTCAGGGAGCTCAATCTATTATTCTGTTGCTCAGAGAAATTATAAGGGATTATGCTGTGAACATAACGCTCATCTATTTTTTAAAAAACTCTTTGAAGTAAGAATAACACAGCGGGGAAACCATCACCAAGCCTCTCCTAACATCCAACAAGAGAATTCACCGCAAATCTTTCTCATTCCTCTTTAAAAAAAAAAAAAAGATTTGCAAAATAGAAGTCTGTTATGTCACAAAATTGAAATTCGGACATTTCAAGGAGTCTGAAATAATTTACAAAACAAAGAAAGGGATTTTTTTGTTTCCAGGCGTTTCGGTGAGGGTTGCCTGAAGGAAACAAAGACCGTGGAGGGAATGAGTTGTTTCCTCTCCTCTAACAGGCAGAGAGCTGGGGTATAGCCCTGTGGGGGGTTTTTTGATACTGAGTTGGACTGTGGCTTTTCCTGTCACTTCTCTCTGTAATGTAATTATTTTTGCTCTATTTGCTTGCCATATCACACAACCACACAGACCAGGGACCAACACAAACAATAGTATTATCATTTTCAACAGATGCTTACATTTATTTTAAGAAACTGGGAAAGATAGCGAAGTCAGGTTACAGAGCAATTCGCAGTGATATGACCATTTATCAAGAGAAACACAAACTGCCAGCAATATTGAAAAATCAGTTTCAGGACGTGGAGGATCTTACTAAAGTTACAGAGGAGTTCAAACAACCAAAGTCCCCAGTAACTGCCCTGTAAGCTCAATGATTGGCCCAAATGGTATCATTTTCACCCTGCACTGGAAATTAAGCAACTCTGAGCAGAAAAAGCCCATAATTTAACATGTAGGGCAAATTGCTAAAGCACTTAACCAGTGAGGTACTAATCTTCCTTTCCTATGTGAACTCAGACTGACTCCTGACAGCAAAATCAATTGAAGAGATTTACCCTAGGGATAGCTTCTAAAGAGCAGTGTAATCAGGAGATAAGGAAACTGATGGACAGTGTGTTATCACAGCCCTCCGCCAACAGGCCACCAGCTACCAAAGGCTTCCTCCAGCCCTAGGCCTACAATTGTGTCAGAGATCCTCTCAAGCAGATCTCATTGAACTCAAGATATCTTGGGGTCAAGAAACCTTTTCCCATGTTGATTTCATCTCCTCACGTGAAACACTTGAGGTCAAGCAAATTCGTCACTTTAGTTTTGGGGGACAGCAACAGAATTTTTTAAAGAAAAAAAAAAAACCTCTGCTTTTTCATATTTTACAGAATGCTTTGAGCTACAGGTCAATGTGTTTGACAGCTGACAAATTTGCATGTGCCTTATGGCTTCTTAAACTGTCTGCTTTGAAGTCAACAGGGTTCCATAAATCCAGTATTTTAATCTTGTGAGTTTTCCACTACAAGCAAATAACCATCTGATGCTTAAATTGATGAAAAGATGCTTATGGCCTCATTGCCCCATAGCAACATGTTATGTCTTGAGACCCCCCCACCTCCATCCCTGCAGCAGAGAGTACATATCTCAGATGTGAATGACCACTCTATAGCTTACTAACCATGTATACTTGAACAAGTATTAAACCTCTTGGACTGTTTCCTTACCTCCATCTTATATTACCTTCCTCCGAGGACTGTTATGAGAAGTGAATGAGATAACATAAAGTACCCAGCACAGGCCATGACACAAATTAATATAAACACTGCTTTCCTTTATCTTTTTCTTAGTACTAATGTTTGGTCTGAGTGTTGAATAAGTTTAAATCTCCTGTCTAAATATCAGAACATACTTAGAGTGCTGCCAGGAAAGGACACTCATACCAGAGCTGAAATTCCCATTTTCTCTCTGCATATTCTTTAAGTTATGAACTGAACTGATATTCTTTAAGTAACCAATCCATTATATAACTTCTCCCAAATCATGTCTCTAACTTTGTTACCACATAGGCCTGCTTATAGGCTTCCCTAGTAGCTCAGCTGGTAAAGAACCTGCCTACAATGCAGGAGACCCTCGTTCAATTCCTGGATCCCCCTGGAGAAAGGATAGGCTACCCACTCCAGTATTCTTAGGCTTCCCTTTTGGCTCAGATGGTAAAGAATCTGCCTGCAATGTGGGAGACCTGGGTTCAATCCCTGGGTTGGGAAGACCCCCTGGAGGAGGACATGGCTACCCATTCCAGTATTCTTGCCTGCAGAATCCCCTTGGACAGAGGAACCTGGCAGGCTATAGTCCATGGAGTCACAAAGAGTCTGACACGATTGAGCGACTAAGCACAGCACACGCCTGCTTATCTCTACTTGTTTTTGCCACTGTCACTCTTCCATAAGCCAAATGGTTTTCAAAGTAAATTCATTTCACACATAAGAGGACTTTAATTGTGGTGGTTCTGTATAGCGTTATACTGCAGCTATTTTATAAACTGATAAATGAATTAAGACTGAGTTTGCACTGAAAGTTCTTTAGCTAGCCAAATGTAATAACCTAGGAGAGGAAGAGCCAGAATATTCACTGGATCTTATGGAGGGTCTGTCATCAAATTCCTGCCAATCAAATGTCAAAGAACCTTTCCATCAGACCAGAACGAGCAACTGGGAAGACACAGGTGATCTGGATATCTGTGCCATGAAAGCAGCATAAGTTTAAAGGAGGAAGGGGTTTTCCAGGAAGACAGAATAGCAGCCAGAAGCCACTTGAATGTCAATTAGGCAGAAAGTTAGGAATAAAGAAAGCTAAGCAAGATCACTATTAAGTGGCACCATCCCTTTAGGGTTAAAACAAAATTATCTTGGATGGATTACTAGAAAATTAGCCTCTTTGAAGTCAAGCAGGCTGAAAACATCTTCATAGAATGTTAAAAATTCAGGCATGAAAAAAGACTTTAAGTGTTACCTAATCATCCAAAGCTTAGATGCCTGTTTTAACATCCCAAGAAATGATGCATCTATTCTGAAACACCTCCAATGACTTAAAACATAAATCATACACGTTCCAACTTTATATGGCTGTGACCATTGGAATCTTCTTCCATATCTCAAGTTAAAAATCTCTCTCCTTGGAAGCTCTTGGTTAAAATACTAACATTCAAGTCGTCACAGAAAGTCTAATTATATGTTCACATGTGAAATGCAAGTCAAAGTGTTACTTGCTCAGTCATTTCCAACTTTTTGTGACCCCATAGACTGTAGCCCACCAAGCTCCTCTGTCCATGTAATTCTCTAGGTAAGAGTACTGGAGTGGATTGCCAGTCCCTTCTCCAGGGAATCTTCCTCACCCAGGGATGCCAACACTTCGAGTATCAGGAAATGGTTATCACATTACACAAGTTGCTTATTTCCCAGAATATTTAATTTCATTCAATAAATTGTTTACATGATGTGGCTTAACCACATTGATCACTCTCTTTTATATCTCTTGGCTATTTCATCTATCTAAATCCTCTTAAACTGACCTACCAGAGAAGAGAAGGAACAAAGTTATGGCTACTCTCTTTCCAGACATCTACATGTATTACTACAATCTCAAATCACATTCTCATTTTTGTTTGAAAGCCTTGCCACATACTATGTCAATTGTGTACTTACAGCCGACAGAAACCATCTGCCTCTAGATCTGGAAATTAATAAAGAACCATATATTAAGACCTGCTAAATTTTACCCCATTAGATTCAGTCTACCTTCCAGATAATAAATATTGTCTGGTTAGTGATTCTTTTATCCACAACAAGGATGAAAAAACTTTCTATATCTTCTTCAAAGTCATTGGTAAAAATACCTGAAATGACAAGGCTAAAGATCCACTGGAAAAGGGATAGGCTACCCACTCCAGTATTCTTGGGCTTTCCTGGTGGCTCAGCTGGTAAAGAATCTGCATGCCACATGGAAGACCCCGGTTCAGTCACAGGGTTGGGAAGATCCCCTGGAGAAGGGAAAGGCTACCCACTCCAGTATTCTGGTCTAGAGAATTCCATAGACTGCATAGTCCATGGGGTCAAAAAGAAGTGGACACAACTGAGCAACTTTCATTTTCAAGAATAGAAACTTCCTCCAATTGAACAGAAATCCATTTTTCAATCAGTTCAGTTCAGTGGCTCAGTCGTGTTTGACTCTTTGCGACCCCATGAATCGCAGCACACCAGCCCTCCCTGTCCATCACCATCTCTCGGAGTTCACTCAGACTCGCGTCCATCGAGTCCGTGATACTATCCAGTCATCTCATCCTCAGTCATCCCCTTCTCCTCCTGCCTCCAATCCCTCCCAGCATCAGAGTCTTTTCCAATGAGTCTACTCTTCACATGAAGTGGCCAAAGTACTGGAGCTTCAGCTTTAGCATCATTCCTTCCAAAGAAATCCCAGGGTTGATCTCCTTCAGAATGAACTGGTTGGATCTCCTTGTAGTCCAAGGGACTCTCAAGAGTCTTCTCCAACACCACACTTCAAATGCATCACTTCTTCAGCACTCAGCCTTCTTCACAGTCCAACTCTCACATCCATACATGACCACAGGAAAATCCATAGCCTTGACTAGATGGACCTTAGTCGGCAAAGTAATGGCTCTGCTTTTGAATATGCTATCTAGGTTGGTCATAACTTTTCTTCCAAGGAGTAAGCGTTTTTTAATTTCATGGCTGCAGTCACCATCTGCAGTGATTTTGGAGCCCCCAGAAATAAAGTCTGACACTGTTTCCACTGTTTCCCCATCTATTTCCCATGAAGTGATGGGATCAGATGACATGATCTTCATTTTCTGAATGTTGAGCTTTAAGCCAACCTTTTCACTCTCCTCTTTCACTTTCATCAAGAGGCCCTTTAGCTCCTCTTCACTTTCTGCCATAAGGGTGGTGTCATCTGTAAAAATAAAGTCTGACACTGTTTCCACTGTTTCCCCATCTATTTCCCATGAAGTGATGGGACCGGATGCCATGATCTTCATTTTCTGAATGTTGAGCTTTAAGCCAACTTTTTCACTCTCCTCTTTCACTTTCATCAAGAGGCCCTTTAGCTCCTCTTCACTTTCTGCCATAAGGGTGGTGTCATCTGCATATCTGAGGTTACTGATATTTTTCCCAGCAATCTTGATTCCAGATTGTGTTTCTTCCAGTCCAGCATTTCTCATGATGTACTCTGCACAGAAGTTAAATAAGCAGGGTGACAATATACAGCCTTGACGTACTCCTTTTCCTATCTGAAACCAGTCTGTTGTTCCATGTCCAGTTCTAACTGTTGCTTCCTGACCTGCATACAGATTTCTCAAGAGGCAGGTCAGGTGGTCTGGGATTCCCATCTCTTTCAAAAATTTCCAGTTTATTGTGATCCACACAGTCAAAGGCTTTGGCATAGTCAAGAAAGCAGAAATAGATGTTTTTCTGGAATTCTCTTGCTTTTTCCATGACCCAGCGAATGTTGGCAATTTGATCTCTGGTCCCTCTGCCTTTTGTAAAACCACCTTGAACATCAGGAAGTTCACGGTTCACATATTGCTGAAGCCTGGCTTGGAGAATTTTGAGCATTACTTTACTAGCATGTGAGATGAGTGCAATTGTGCGGTAGGTTGAGCATTGTTTGGCATTGCCTTTCTTTGGAACTGGAATGAAAACTGACCTTTTCAATACTGAATTTTAATTTGCATATTTCATGTTGTCCATAGATTAAGACCTTGTCACATTCCTTGATTGTATTCCGATAGACAGAATCATTTGGCAGCATTTCCTAGGCAAGAAATCCCATCAAAGAAAGAAAGTGAATCTAGGAGGTACTCATGTCAACCCAATCCACACCCCAGTGAGCAAGCTCTACTTCTGGTAGATGATGAATCTTTTAAATAAGCCATCTCTGCTGGTATCATGGTTATGTATACAAACAACCTTTTTTAAATTTTCTAAATGAATACTGAGATATTTGTTTTTTAATTAATTATTTTAATTGGAGGTAAATTACTTTACAATATTGTAGTGGGTTTTGCCATACATTGACATGAATCAGCCATGGGTATACATGTGTTCCCCATTCTGACCCTCCTCCCACCTCCCTCCTCATCCCATCCCTCAAGGTCATCCCAGTGCAGATATTTAAAGACAAAATTACATGATATCTGGCATTGTGGTAAAATTATCAGCCAAAAAAAAAAGGTGGGGGGGGGGTGTTGCAATAGATTAACAACACGTATGGCTAAATATTGACAGAAATGTGTACTCTGTTTACAGAGATCATCTTTCATTTAAAAACTCTTAGGATAACTGTCAACATCTAATCTTCTATACCTTACCCAGGTTCCACAATTTCTCTGCAATAACAAATAGCAATTCAGTTAATTTGTTTGAATTTTCTGAGTACCCTAAGGTGTCAAATATTTTCTTCATAAGATTTGGAGTCACTTGAACTGCTAATGTCCCCTCATATTTGTATTGAGTTTGCATTTCCCCATTCTAATGTCTGACTCCTCATTTTAGTATGATGATCAAGATGATTCAAGGAAATCTACTGGGTTATACATAATACTGTATCTTCTTCCCAACTTTGTTACATTGCCTCTTCCTTGATCTTTTTCTTGCTCTGAATATACTGAAAAAATTCCGTCTTCCTTTTATTGTCAGTGGCAGTTTCTGAAAGCCTGCATATATGTGAGCATTATGGTCTAATGTCTGTTTTTATACATGTGGATCATCCTCACATATTTTTAATTGATTTGCAGCCTTTTTTCTATCACTTTTACATATCTTTCAAAAGTCTGAGTTCACTAGATATCTCTCTGTGCAATGCTCTTTGATATAGTGTGCCATGAAATCATCCCCACATTTTCCCTGACCTTTTCTGAAATCTGTCCTCAGAGTCTGCAGAAGATGACCGAACATGCCAGGTTTCCCCTTTATGATTATCACAGACCCTAAGATGCCACAGGGCTACCCCCAAAGCTCCTGCTCCTTTCACTGCATCAGAAAATTTCTCGTAGATGTCACAGACAGATCCAGAGGGACTGTTCTTTTAATGGCCTATCTTTCAGGAGACTTTATCAGTTTCTCAAAGAACCTCATGAGCTTGTAAGCACTCGACTTCATAGCAGGTTGAGATTTCTATCAGATTTCTTGATAACTAAAATCCCTCAATAATGACTGCATCTTGACACAAATCATCTTTTGGCTCTTCATCAAAAGTATATTATCTTTTCTTCCATCTGGCCAGCTTGAAAAAGACTCCTCCAACAATATAACTTATTCCCTTTCAGTTTTCCTCAATGATAGTACACACCATTGTGAGTTTCTCCACTAGTGTATGCTTCCTCTATACATAGCTACTTCTGTAAGCTCTTATTGCAAAATGTCTGTTCCTTTTAAAGAGATATTGTCACAATCTGTCAATTTTGAATCACATCTCAATGAATTTCAATGATAATTATGAAAGTATTAAATCTCTTGCCTATGTGTTAAATCTTACTATGTCTTGTTCATCTCTCAGCTTCTGTGGAGGCATTTAAGAATTGGACCCTATAATTTTGGCTTTCGGGACTATTGCTGACTATTCATGCAAATCACTAAGCACCTCCTATGGTCCCTTTTACTACCCTCATTCTCTGAAATCAGAGTCTACACGAATGTATCTTATCATTTGTTGTCTTCTTGTTCATATTTAGTTTAAATCTCAACCACATAATTTTTAACTTTTTATTTTATATTGAAGTATAGTCAGTTAACAATGTTGTGATAGTTTCAGGTGAACAGCAAAGAGACTCAGTGATACTTATACATGTATCCATTCTCCCTTAAACTGGCCCCCCACATCCAGGCTGTGACATAACACTGATCAGAGTTCTATGTGTTACACAGTAGGTCCTTGTTGGTTATCCATTTTAAATATAGAAGTTCAGTTCAACCATATAATTTTGAGTTCTATCCTCACCCTAGCCAAAACCCCAATATTCTGTATCTTAAGTTTATAGTTAAAAAATCTAAATTCTGTTGCAGCAACACCTTCCCAATTGTCATACATTTAATATCAACATTCTCCTTTTTCATGTACTTATTCAACAGACATCTTAATAGGATGTGCTGTGGTAATAACTGAGGTTACACTAGTGAAAAGATAAACAATGTTCCCTCCCTTTAATGAGTGTGTTCAAGTATATGAACAGATAATTTCAATACTTGCCTATAATTTCATACTCAGGAAGAAATAAGTACACCCACTGTAACCTAGATAGTATATTCAAAAGCAGAGACATTACTTTGCCAACTAAGGTCTGTCTAGTCAAGGCTATGGGTTTTCCAGTGGTCATGTATGGATGTGAGAGTTGGACTGTGAAGAAGGCTGAGCACTGAAGAACTGATGCTTTTGAACTGTGGTGTTGGAGAAGACTCTTGAGAGTCCCTTGGACTGCAAGGAGATCCAACTGGTCCATTCTGAAGATCAACCCTGGGATTTCTTTGGAAGGAATGATGCTAAAGCTGAAACTCCAGTACTTTGGCCACCTCATGTGAAGAGTTGACTCATTGGTAAAGACTCTGATGCTGAGAGGGATTGGGGGCAGGAGGAGAAGGGGATGACCGAGGATGAGATGGCTGGATGAGTCTGAGTGAACTCCGGGAGATGATGATGGACAGGGAGGCCTGGTGTGCTGCAATTTATGGGGTCGCAAAGAGTTGGACACGACTGAGTGACTGAACTGAACTGAACTGTATACCTAAATTCTTCCATTTCTTCCAGAACTTCTAAGCCATCCTTCCTTACTCTAATAGATACAGTCAGCCTCATATGAGTCAAGAGAATGAGATAATGGTTGGTTGGATTTGATATATTAGTGAAACTCTGTATCACATCTCATTGACCTGCTCCAGGAAAACAGAGCACTGTCCAATATCCCAGGTCAGATCTGCATACAACTGATGACGCTACCGCTTGAATGAGAAGACAGCAGCCATTGTCAAGCAGCTCTCTCGCCCTGCCGTCACAACAGGCTTATCTGCACAGACTAGGAGCTAATTTTACTGACCCTTCTCTGGAGTATGGGATGCTACCATTTCTTCATAAGATCCAAATTCCTCTTTTCTGGAAAGGTCCCCTAGACATATAAATAGTATAACTCAAACTAAAGCGTATGTTCTTTGCTTTCCCCTGTGTCAGAATTTGCCACATGCCAGTAGTATTTTTCTCTCACCTCTTAATTAAAACTTTCTTTTCTTCTCCCTTTATTCTCTGTTTATTTCTTCCACTCTGACTGGCACACTCATTATTTCTTACCAGACTAGAGTTTTGAGAGGTTTGTACAACCAGGCTTTCTCCATTACGAGAGAGTAAATTATTAAACGAAAGGGGGAAAATTTGTATTCGTGTTTTCTTCCATTTTTATTTCTTAAATTAAAAAAATATATGTTTTGACATTCATTTAAGTGCAAAATAATTATACATTATTTGTGAAGAGAAAGTACATGTTCCTCGGCTAGTAGCAATGATGGTTTCTCTTATCTATTAGTGAGTGAGTGTGTGTGTGTGTGTGTGTGTGTGTGTGTGTGTGTGTGTGAAGTCGCTCAGTTGTGTCTGACTCTTTGCAACCCTGTGGACTGTAGCCCACCAGGCTCCTCTGTCCACAGGATTCTCCAGGCAAGAATACTGGAGTGGGTTGCCATTTCCTTCTCCAGGGGATTTTCCTGACCCAGGGATTGAACCTTGGTCTCCCACATTGCAGGCAGATGCTTTACTGTTTGAGCCACCAGGGAAGTTTCTTATCTATATGGGACACTAAACCTAGAGGAAGGAGATAAGGGTCAACTTAAGAGACCTGACAACAGGGAGGTGATTTTCAAGCTAATAACAGGATTTGTTGCTCTGGTTTTGAAGTTTTAAATATATATATATCAGTCAGATCTATTCAGAAGTTCCAGGTAGAGAATTAAGAATGTACTGATTATTAATTGAGTTTTAAATATTTACATGGATTTTGTTGATGGAGACAATAGTTCTAGATACTTAGTCTTCAATCTTTATCAGAATTTTTTTTCCTCTAATTTGAGACAACCTAAAAAACAGTTTCAAGATAATCACAATGGTGTGAGCACTCACCTAGAGCCAGACATCCTGGAATGTGAAGTCAAGTGGGCCTTAGAAAGCATCACTATGAATAAACCTAGTGGAGGTGATGAAATTCCAGTTGAGCTATTTGAAATCCTGAAAGATGATGCTGTGTAAGTGCTGCACTCAATATGCCAGCAAATTTGGAAAACTCAGCAGTGACCACAGGACTGGAAAAGGTCAGTTTTCATTCCAATCCAAAAGAAAGGCAATGTCAAAGAATGCTCAACCTACCCGCACAATTGTACTCATCGCACATGCTAGTAATGTAATGCTCAAAATTCTCCAAGCCAGGCTTCAGCAATACATGAACCATGAACTTCCAGATGTTCAAGCCAGTTTTAGTAAAGGCAGAGGAACCAGAGATCAAATTGCCAACATCCGCTGGATCATGGAAAAAGCAAGAGAGTTCCAGAAAAAACAACTATTTCTGCTTTCTTGACTATGCAAAAGGCTTTGACTGTGTGGATCACAATAAACTGTGGAAAATTCTTCAAGAGACCACCTGACCTGCTTCTTGAGAAACATATATGCAGGTCAGAAAGCAACAGCTAGAACTGGACATGGAACAACATACTGGCTCCAAATAAGAAAAGGAGTACATCAAGGCTGTATATTGTCACCCTGCTTATTTAACTTATATGCAGAGTACATCATGAGAAAGGTTGGACTGGAAGAAACACAAGCTGGAATCAAGATTGCCGGGAGAAATATCAATAACCTCAGATACGCAGATGACACCACCCTTATGGCAGAAAGTGAAGAGGAACTGAAGAGCCTCTTGATGAAAGTGAAAGAGGAGAGTGAAAAAGTTGGCTTAAAGCTCAACATTCAGAAAATGAAGATCATGTCATCTGATCCCATCACTTCATGGGAAATAGATGGGAAAACAGTGGAAACAGTGTCAGACTTTATTTTGGGGGGCTCCAAAATCACTGCAGATGGTGATTGCAACCATGAAATTAAAAGATGCTTACTCCGTGGAAGGAAAGTTATGACCAACCTAGATAGCATATTCAAAAGCAGAGACATTACTTTGCCAACAAAGGTCCGTCCAGTCAAAGGTATGATTTTTCCAGTAGTCATGTATGGATGTGAGAGTTGGACTGTGAAGAAAGCTGAGCACCAAAGAACTGATGCTTTTGAAGTGTGGTGTTGGAGAAGACTCTTGAGAGTCCCTTGGACTGCAAGGAGATCCAACCAGTCCATTCTGAAGGAGATCAGTCCTAGGTGTTCTTTGGAAGGAATGATGCTAAAGCTGAAACTCTAGTACCTTGGCCACCTCATGTGAAGACTTGACTCATTGGAAAAGACTCTGATGCTGGGAGGGATTGGGGGCAGGAGGCAAAGGGGATGACAGAGGATGAGATGGTTGGATGGCATCACTGACTCGATGGACGTGAGTTTGAGTGCACTCCAGGAGATGATGATGAACAAGGAGACCTGGCGTGCTGCAGTTCATGGGGTCGCCAAGAGTTGGACACGACTGAGTGACTAAACTGAAAAAAGAATTCCCTGTCTCCCTCTTGGGGCCCACCTTCTACAGTAATGAAAATAAAAATAAACAAGAGGCACCTAATTAAACTTAAAAGCTTTTGCACAACAAAGGAAACCATAGACAAGATGAAAAGACAACCCACAGAATGGGGGAACATATCTGCAAATCAAGCAACTGACAAAGGATTAATCTCCAAAATATACAAATAACTCATACAGCTCAATATCAAAGAAAAAAAACAATCCAATTTAAAAAATGGGCAGAAGAATCTAAATAGACCTTCTACAAATAAGACATACCAGTGGACAACAAAAACATGAAAAGAGGCTCAATGTCACTAACTATTAAAGAAATATAAATCAAAACTATAATGAGGCATCACCTCATACCAATCCAAATAGCCATCATCAAAAAATCTACAAACAATAAATGCAGAAAAGGTGTGGCAAAGGGAACCCTCTTGCACTGTTGGAATGAATGTACCTGTTAGTCGTTCAGTCATGTCCAACTCTTTGTGAGTCCATGGACTAAAGTCCACCAGGCTCTCCTATCCATAGAATTCTCCAGGCAAGAATACTGGAGTGGGTTGCCATTCACTGCTCCAGGTGATCTTCCCAACCCAGGGACTGAACTCGGGTCTCCCATATTGCAGGCAGATTCATTACTATCTGAGCCAACAGGGAGGCCCCTTGCATTGTTGGTGAAAATATAAACTGATACAGCCATTATGGAGAACAGTATGGAGGTTCCTTAAAAAAAAAAAACTAAACTAAAAATATAATAGAACTACCATATAATCTGAATTTATTTTCATGCAGCTCTTTATCCAGACTCCCTTAACACTGGCATTCCCTTAAACTGGCAACTCACAAGCAACAGTAAACATCTTCTGGGGTCATCTGAGATGAGAAGAACAGAAAGAATTAATAGATCTCATAATCGGTCAGGGCCTCAGGCAGGAAGACAAACACCTTCAGGCTTAGACACACGACTTCTGCCCTAAGCACACCTTGTAGGTTGTTACAGGAAATAAACACCTTTACAGTCTCCCTTAGGAAATATCCCTTAAAGTCCTGTCTTGTTGCCCAGAGGCTCCTGGGAATACTGCCTTCAAAGAGGCCAATAATGTGGCCCCTTTCCTCTCATCCTCTGCCCTCTTCTATTTGGATTGTGATCACTAAACTAGTCCTCATCAGATATTTTCATCTCCTTCAGCAACAGTAATGACAGAAAAGGTAAATCTACAAAATACGTCTCAGTCACTCTTCCTGTCCCTCTCCTACCTGTTTGCTGGAGAGTTCTCAGAGTCAGTAGTAATGTCTTCTCACAGCTTTAAAATTTTTAAACATAATCTATGCTATTCTCTAAAAAAAATAAGCAGGAGGTAGAAAGTGGGTGGGTATTTTATTTATGAATAGGCCTGGTATGAGCACTGAAACCTTTTACCCTGCTTATGCATTTACCTGAGCTGACCTATTAAGACCCCATGGACTGCAGTCTGCCAGGCTCCTCTGTCCATGGGATTCTCCAGACAAGAATACTGGAGTGGGTTGCCATGCCCTCCTCCAGGGGATCTTCCCAACCCAGGAATCAAACCCTGCATCATCAACATCTCCTGCATTACAGGTGGATTCTTTACCACTGAGCCACTGGGGAAGTCCTATAGAGGATCTTTGAAGCACTAATAATAGAGTTCCCAGAGAAATATTAATACCATATATTAATGCATATGTGTGGAATCTAGAAAAATGGTATGGACAAACCCATATGCAGCACAGGAGTAGAGATGCAGACCTAGAGAATGGACATGCGCACACAGGGGTGAGAAGGGGAGGGTAGGACAAATTAGGAGACTAGGATTGACATATATACACCACTGTGTGTCAAACATATAGCTGGTGGGAACCTGCTATACAGCACAGGGAGCTCAGCTCAGTGCTCCATGACAACCTAGATGGATGGGGTGGGGGCTAGG
>SJYC01146882.1:0-13176 GCA_006408675.1 Madoqua kirkii | reverse complement strand
TAAAAATAAATTAGCAAAGGATAAAAATAAACAAGGGAATATAATTTCCTCTAAGAAATTAAGGTAAAAATCCTCCAAATCATTATGGCAATCCTCCAGCAGTCCAAATTTGCTAATTTTACTCTTTCACAAACACTTGAGTTTTAACAGGTTGCCTTTATTCTTTTCTAGTTGACCATTTGCCTCTTGTAAGATATTCACTATACCTTTTATTTTATTATATAAAATATTTCCCAGTCAGTGCAGTAGAGTAGAAAGAACACTAGATTTGGAGTTACTGGGTCATTTATTTCCTTCCTGACTTTGTTCTGCATTAGCTGGTCAGTCAGTTGCCTTATTTCTAAAATGGGGATGATGAGACTTGTCCTGCTTATCTCAGATAAATACTTTGTAAACTGTAAAGTGTCAGATATATGGAATGGGATTATAAAAGACTCAAGCAGAGTATTAATGAAATAACATTCATAAAATGAAGGGGTAGCAAAATAAAATGAGAAAGAAATGTAATTTATGGTGAATTTTTAACCTACCCTTTCATAGTTCTTAGGCACCAAGAACAGATCTTTCGTTTAATTTTGGCCCAATTGAGAAGGAAAATTTAAAGAGATGATGTTGCCGCTGCTGCTGTGTCCGACTGTGTGGTTTTAGGCTGGATGTGCAAACTTTGGCCACCACTTGGCATATGTTTTTCCTTTGCAGACGTTCATTTAGAACACGCCACATCAGCTTTTGTCTCCCAAGTCTCACAAACACAATTTATTCAATCCTATATGAAAATGACATGAAATGAGAATGATGAAAGCTGCTATAATAATAACTAATGAGTTTTTTCCCAATACCACCTGACCTAATTGGCATCAGCTATAGCCTTGTTCAGCTCATTGTTTCCCAGAAGTGACCTAAACTTAAGTAAATTTCTCCTCTTCAAGCTTAAATTTGATCCTCGTGGAAAGTGTAATTTAAGTCTTGAGTTGAGAAGAAGGAAATGAGGGAAAGGAAAATAAATAATTATCACCAGTTGGTAACTTCATAAACTTGGCTTTTCATGGGACTCATAAAGTAGCATACAGAGCGTATTCAACTATACTTATTCTTCTAGAAAATTCAGACATACATAAGCATGTCTGTATATTAGAGTAGCTCTAGGACAAACAGAATTGAACAGGAAAAGACATTTTCAGTATACACTTTTAATTTGAAATGAAGACTTTGCTTGTATGATACTTTAATTGCAGATAACCTTTCACATCTAGTTTTGTTATAGTTGGTTCATTTTTTTTAACACAGAGATGTGTCTGGTTTTTTTGATACCTTTTTCATATTCTTGGCTAATTGCAAAATAGTCAAATTGGTCTCTGCTCATTTGTGGATTTTCAGAGTATATATTCTTCACTTTTCTTTTTGACATGCTTTTGTCTCCCAGTGCCTAAATATAGAGTCAAACTTACCTGTACAAGGCTTTTTTTTTCTGTCAAATACTTGACATACTAATGAGAAAAAGCAATTAGCAACCTTAGGTTTCATATCTGTTTTAGTCCTCTTTTGCTAGGGTTAATTGGATAGCCTTTGGCCTTGATCAAGTCTGTTAGCTTGAGAAGTTAAAAAAATTCGTTTCCTGGTCTGAAGTGGTATTAGGTATCTTTCAAAATGCCCCCTATTTATACTTCTTTCCTGATATTTTAATGCATTTGATGTTGTTCTTTCCCACAGTGAATAGGGTTGATCTGTGAAGGCACTTTAGAAATGATGGAGTGTGACTTTCAACAGGAGGTCATGAAAAACATTGAGACTTCCACCTTGCTCCCTTTTAGACCGAAGGAAACCAATAACAAGGCATGAGGGTATTCAAGCATTCTATGAAGAGCCTAAAATTCAGGCTTCCTTTGAATAGCCATCGAATAGCTGAGGTCTTTTGCCAATAGCTTTTTTTTTTTTTTTGCCAATACTATCTTAGAAGAATCCTCTAAGCCCAGTTAAGAATTCAGATGACTGTATCCCCAGCTTACATCTTTTTTTTGGGGGGGAGGGTGCTTAACCACACCATTTATGGGATCCTAGTTCCCTGACCAGGGTTTGAACCAGGCCTTCAACAGGGAGACTGTGAGTCGCTAAGTCATGTTTGAGTTTTTGCGACCCCATGGACTGCAGCACACCAGGCTTCGCTGTCCTTTGTCATCTCCCTGAGTTTGATCAAACTCAGGTCCATTAAGTTAGTGATGCCATCCAACCATCTCATCCTCTGTTGCCCCCTTTTTCCCCTGCCTTCAATCTTTCCCAGCATCAAGGTCTTTGCTAATGAGTCAGCTCTTTCCATCAGGTGGCCAAAATATTAGAGTTTAAGCATCAGTCTTTCCAGTGACTATCAGGGTTGATTTCCCTTAGAATTGACTGGTTTGATCTCCTTGCTGTCCAGCCATTGGACCACCAGGGAATTCCTCCTGGCTGACATCTTAATTGCAACCTTAAAGAGAGCCTAAGACCAAAACTTTTTCCTGAGTTTTAGAACCAAGAAACTGTATGTGATAATAAATACTTGTTTTTTTAGGATACAAATTTGTTTTATATATATATATGATTTCCTTTCAAGATTCCCTGTTGGTTCGTTGGTAAAGAATCTGCCTGTAATTCAGGAGCCACAGGAGACATGGTTTGATCCCTGGGTCTGGAAAGTCCCTGGAGGAGGGCATGGCAACCCACTCCAGTATTCTTGCCTAGAGAATACCACAGACAGAGGACCCTGGAGGGTTACAGTCCATGGGGTCTCAGAGAGTTAGACGTGACTGAAGTTAGTATATATATCCCCCTTCTCTCTTGAACCTCCCTCCCCATCCCTCCACCCCCAATTCTAACCCTCTACGTCTTCAACAGAGTGTCAGGCTGGGCTCCTTGTGTTGTATAGCAGCTTTTCACTAGTCATCTATTTTATACATGATAGTGTATATATGTCAGTACTACTTTCTCGGTTTGTCCTACCTTCTCCTTTCCCTGCTGTGTTTAGGAAACAAGTTTTGGAATCATTGGTTAAACGGCAATGGATAACTGAGAGAGAAGTTAAGGTCGTGAAATTCAAACATGGTTTGATTTAGTAATAACCAGGCTCAATGAAGAGATTTTCAAATAAGCAGTTTTTAAACAAGCAGTTATTCTGGAAAACAGAGGGATAAAGGGAAACTTGGTGGTTCAGTGGGAAAGAACCACCTTCCTGCTGATGCTGATGTTCCCTGGGTTGGGAAATGGCAACCCATCACAGTATTCCTGCCTAGGAAATTCCATGGGCTGACAAGACTGGCAGGCTACAGTCCACGGAATCACAAAAGAGTCAGACATGTGGTAGCAGGTAATAACAACAACAAAGGAAAATATAATTTATGAAAGTTCCACTTTTCCTTAATGTTTGTTATAGAATTTTAAGAAATTTTAAGAAAAATCAAAAAGGGACTACCATGTTAGAAAACAAAAATGTGACCCTCAACCCTACTTGACTTGTTAGTGTTAAGGACAAAAAATACAGGTTTGTCTCCATTTTACCAAATATATGATACCCAAGAGTATTTGGGAGATTCTGGGCTCCTGGGAGATCTTCAGAAATATTTGTCTAATTAATTCATTGAATGTACTGAAAGGAAATCTTGATCTCTTCAGATTCCAGGCAAAAAGAGTGCTGAGGTACCCATTGATACAGCCCCAAACGTTATTGCTTCCTCAGTCTAACCTAATAATCTTCACTGCAAAACTGAAGGAAGATTGGAGAATGTTTTGAGTATGTGACAGTGTCAGAGACTAAAGTAGCTTGTTCAGGTGTTGATAAGACTAGAGGACTGGGTACTTCAAAGTGTTGATTGACATGAAAATCAACCATAGAAGAAGTCATGCGTATGGAATTTGAAAGAATGAAGTGGATCTCAGGGTTGTGGTAAGAGTCATTGGTGCTTATTGTGACATCCAGTACAGAAGTAGTGCAAGTAGATTTCTGTCACCAATGCCAAGGCTCTTAAGGACATCTGCCACTGAGTGGCTTATGCCCGACACATCAGACAGTTGGACAAGCGTTATTGCTAAATTTATTAGGGGAACTGATGAATGAATGCATGCTACTTACATTTTTTAAATTGACATACAGCAAAATTTTCTTGTAGGGAGTAGTTGGACCTTTCAGTGAGTTTAATACATATATATTAATAGATTCCTTTGCCCATTGCTTTAATCAAGATAGAGAACAGTTACATCTTTGAAAAAAACTTTTGTACTACTTATTTATACTCATAATCCATCTCCCTCCACTTACCTCTAGCAATCACTCATCTGTTCTGTTAATATAGTTTTGTCTTCTCAAGAGTATTATATATACGTAAATATATAAATACAGCATATAGCCAAGACTGGCTTCTTTCATTCAGTATAATGCCTTTGGGATTGATCTAACTTTTTGATTATATCAATAGCTCATTCCTTTTTTTGCTGAATGGTATTGTTTATCCACTCACACACCAAAGGATGTTTGGTTTGTTTCTGACTTTTGGTAATCACAAGTAGAGCTACTATATACATTCATGTCCAAGCTTTTGTGTGAACATAGGTTTTCATTTCTGTGGGATAAATACCTAAGAGTATGATTGCTGGGTTATATGGTAGGTGTATGTTTTGGTGTGTAGTTAAGTGCCAAACTGTTTTCCATCAGCAATGTATGAGAGTATCAGTTTGTCCATATCTTTGCCATCACTTGTTATGTTATCACTTTAAAAAATTTTAGCCATTTTTATTGGTGTGTGGTTGAATATGCACAGTAATTTTAATTTTGCATTTTCCTAATGGCCAATATCTTTGCATATGCTCAACTCCCTACTTTTTATTTTGCAAAGGGCATATAATAAATTAAGTATAATACGATATTTTAACACCGAAAAAAAGTAAATAATTGCAGCTTGACACAGGGGTTACCACACTGTTTCGATTATTTTCATTTTACCTCAGGCCAGTTGAAAATTGATTGTGATCACAGACGGGTCTACTGGAAAGCCTTTGGGAGCCCTGCAATCCAGAATTGTTCTTTTGGCTTTATTGTAATGGAGTAGTGTAATCAATTCCCCTTACTAAAAGTTCCTACTAGATAAATTTTCATTGACTCTACATCATATACAAGGTCACTCGTAAACTTGCTGGCACAACAATTGAGATACGTCATAATTTTGTATTATGAGATACGTCACTAACCTTTTTAGCTTTCAGTTCACTTCAGTCACTCAGTTGTGTCCGACTGTTTGCGACCCCATGAATTGCAGCATGCCAGGCCTCCCTGTCCATCACCATCTCCCGGAGTTCACTCAGACTCATGTCCATCGAGTCCGTGATGCCATCCAGCCATCTCATCCTCGGTCGTCCCCTTCTCTTCCTGCCCCCAATCCCTCCCAGCATCAGAGTCTTTTCCAATGAGTCAACTCTTCGCATGAGGTGGCCGAAGTACTGGAGTTTCAGCTTCAGCATCATTCCTTCCAAAGAAATCCCAGGGTTGATCTCCTTCAGAATGGACTGGTTGGATCTCCTTGCAGTCCAAGGGACTCTCCAGAGTCTTCTCCAACACCACAGCTCAAAAGCATCAATTCTTCGGTGCTCTGCCTTCTTCACAGTCCAATTCTCACATCCATACATGACCACAGCAAAAACCATAGCCTTGACTAGACGGACCTTAGTCGGCAAAGTAATGTCTCTGCTTTTGTGTACACTATCTAGATTGGTCATAACTTTTCTTCCAAGGAGTAAGCGTGTTTTAATTTCATGGCTACAGTCACCATCTGCAGTGATTTTGGAGCCCCAAAAAATAAAGTCTGACACTGTTTTAGCTTTATATTTCTACTATTCCCCCCATTACTGTGCTTCCGACCTTATATATTTTACTGACTCCCACGGAATCCCCATTTCATCCCTCATCTAAAAAGTTTACAAAGCCTCTAATCAAATTCTATTTATTCTTCAAGCTATTGTACAATATTTCACAATGTGTTTTCTGAGGAACACCTGCATTAGAATCATCTGTAATTGTTAAATATGCAGGTCTCTGGGCCCTGCTCTGGATTTACTGAATTAGACTTCTTGGAGGTGGGAAGTCTGCATTTTAAGCAAATGTTGCATATATGGTCCTTAGGTATGATTGGAATTCCCGTTGGACTATTTCATATCCTAAAATATAATGCTATTAAAGTGCTGCACTCAGTATACCAGCAAATTAGGGAAACTCCCCAGTGGCCACAGGACTGGAAAAAGTCAGCTTTCATTCCAATCCCAAAAATACGCAATGCCAAAGAGTATTCAGACTACCAGAATTGCACTCATCTCACACACTAGCAAAGTAATGCTCAAAATTATCCAAGCCAAGCTTCCACAGTACATAAACCGTGAACTTCCAGATATTCAAGCTGGAATTAGAAAAGGCACAGGAATCAGAGATTAAATTGCCATCATCTGTTGTATCATAGAAAGCAAAGAAGAACTAAAGAGCCTCTTGATGAAAGTGAAAGAGGAGAGTGAAAAAGTTGGCTTAAAACTCAACATTCAGAAAACTAAAACCATGGTATCCGGTCCCATCACTTCATGGCAAATAGGTGAGGAAACAATAGAAACAGTGAGAGACTATTTTGGGGGGCTCCAAAATCACTGCAGATGGTGACTGCAGCCATGAAATTAAAAGGCACTTGCTCCTTGGAAGTAAAGCTATTACCAAATTGGACAGCACATTAAAAAGCAGAGACATTACTTTGCCAACAAACGTCTGTCTAGTCAAGGTACGGTTTTTCCAGTAGTCATGTATGGATGTGAGAGTTGGACCATAAAGAAAGCTGAGCACTGAAGAATTGATGCTTTTGAACTGTGGTGTTGGAGAAGACTCTGGAGAGTCCCTTGGTCTGCAAGGAGATCCATCCAGTCCATCCTGAAGGAAATCAGTCCTGAATATTCATTGGAAGAACTGATGCTGAAGCTGAAAATCCAATACTTTGGCCACCTGATGCACAGAAATGACTCATTTGAAAAGACCCTGATGCTGGGAAAGATTGAAGGTGGGAAGAGAAGGGGATGACAGAGGATGTGATGGTTGGATGGCATCACCGACTCAACGGACACGGGTTTGGGTAAACTCTGGAGTTGTTGATGGACAGGGAGGCCTGCCATGGTGCAGTCCATGGAGTTGCAAAGAGTCAGACACGACTGAGCAACTGAACTGAACTGTTAAGTCTCTTGTTGTTTACTTTTCCATATATGAGTGTCTTATTTTGATGTTAGGGATCTGTTTTTAAGAAATAATTTTCTAGCACTAAGGAAATGAATAAATGAAGAATTAGTTGTAATTGTACAAGTAGTTATTAGATAGTTTTAAGAATACATTGATCTTTGTAAAGACACCTGTTGGTAAGAACTGGTAAAGTATGCTGCCATTCCAGTTTCTTAAAGAGACAACCTGTACAAAAATAAACATATCTATTGGTACTTGACAACTTTAGTGTGTATTTTTCATTCCTTGCTTGTAAATGTGTTCATAATTTGCAGTGGATAATTATTAATGTTATTAGCATGTGATTGAGGCCATATCTATATTTGACCTGCATACTGATCCTTGAGAGGCATGACAAAACTGCTCATTTGTGCTATATTGTTAATCAGTATTAATTGCTGTGGCTGAATCCACCATGTAATGAGTCCCATCAGTTGTTAAGACAATTCTAGAAAACAAATGCTTGGTGCATTGGTCTGTTGTTTCCATACACATTAGATGTGGACTTTTGTTCTCAAGGACCAGATAGCTTTACACAGCACTGATGTGGCTTGTTAGTCGAATTGATTTGCTTCAAAGGCTACCTTTGGAAACTGGATTTTTTGTACTTTTACAAGCTCCAAAGTAATAGGAAAGTTTTGAATCTGCATTATCTTCTGATATTCTCTTTGTTTCAGAGGCTACTTATCCAACACAGAAACCCAAGAGTCACTTATACTTCTTTCTTTTCTCTAACTTAATCTAATCAGATGACAGTTCCTATGTAGTCTAGACCTATGACATCTCTGAAAGCAATGCCTTATGCCAAACCTTACTTTTACTGGCTGATTTCAGTTCTCAATTTTATCAGTATTAACTTTTTCTCTGCCAAGAGTCTCATCTGTCCTTCTTATACATCTGTCACATTGTCATTGTGGAGGTATCATGTTTTTTCTGCATAAAATGCTTTTACGACTCTCATCACTTACATGATCAAACAAAGTCTTTAGCTGTCCCATATTGGTCCCTCAGCAAGCCACAGTGACACCCAGTTCTACCCACCACAGTCCCGCATCAGCTTTGGGGACACCCTTGGTCACAATGCCTGCCATGCTGGGATCCATCCCTACCTTATCAGCATGCCAGCCGCATTGCACCCAGGCAGAAACTGGCAGCAAACTGGGCCTGAGACCAGTCCTGCCTAAAAGCATACCCACAGTAGTTGAACGGATCATAACAGATGGGGCTCACAGCCCACATAGTGAGCATGCATAGAGTATAGAACTCTGATGACCAGAAAGGAGTGTGTTGCTGGACCCCATAGGACATGTCCTGTGTGCTGTGCTAACTCGCTTCAGTTATGTCCAACTCTTTGCGACCCTATGGACTGTAGGCCCCCACTCCTTCCCCCAGCTCCTCTGCCCATCGAATTCTCCAGGCCAGAATACTGGAGTGGGTTTCTGTCCCCTCCTCCAGAGGATCTTCCAGAGTCAGGACTCAAACCCATATTTCTTATGTGTCCTGCATTGGCAGGCAGGTTCTTTGCCACTAGCGTTACCTGGGCCGCCAGGACATCTCCAACATAAGGCCAATTCTCCAAGATCATAAAATGTAATCTACCTAACCATATATATATATATATATATAAACAGAGAATTTGGCAAAATGAGCAGACAGAAAAATATATTTTAATCAAAGGAACAAGACGAAACCTCTGAGAAAGAAATAAACATATTGGGTTTAACCTATCTACCCAATAAAGAGTTTAAGGTAACCAACATGGACCTAGTATTTAGGACACAGAACTCTGCTTAATGTTACATAACAACTTAAATGGGAAGAGCATTTGAAAAATAATAGATACATGTATATGTGTAACTGAGTCACTTTGCTGTTTAACTAATACAACATTGTTAATCACTTGTACTTCAACATAAAATGAACATTTTTCTTTTTAAAGTTTAAGGTAATTATCATAAACATAAACACTACAAGTAATACGAAACACCAAACTCAGGAGATGGTAGAATGAACACAGTGAGAATTTTATAAAAGAGTTAGAAGCTGTAAGGAGAACTATACAGAGTTGAAAAATATAATAACTGAGTGATGCAAAGATAGCCTCTTCAATAAATAGGGTGGTAAACTGGACAGATAGAAGTAAAAGCATCAGACTGGACTACTTTCTCACAACACATACAAAAATAAATTCAAAATGGATGAAAGACTTAAATGTGATAATTGAAACTATAGAACTGCTAGAAGAAAGCAGACAGAATGCTTTTTGATATTAGTCTTAGAAATATTTGGTGGGGAATATTTCTCCTCAGGCATGGGAAACAAAAGCAAAAATAAATAGGACTGTATCAAACATGAAACAAAAAGGCAGCCTATTGAATAGAAGTTATCTTGTAAATGGTTTATCCAAAACATACAGGGAAATCATATAACTCAATATCACAAAGCAAACAGAAACAACCCAATTAAAAAATGGGCAGAAGACCTGAATATACATTTTTCCTGAAAAGACATATATGGCTAATAGGCACATGAAAAGATGTTCAATATCTCTAATTATTAGAGAAATGCAAATCAAACCTACAAGGAGGTGTCATCTCACACCTG
This sequence comes from Madoqua kirkii, assembly GCA_006408675.1. Taxonomy (NCBI): domain Eukaryota; kingdom Metazoa; phylum Chordata; class Mammalia; order Artiodactyla; family Bovidae; genus Madoqua; species Madoqua kirkii. Next base: position 3,311 of record SJYC01146882.1, on the reverse strand, counting down.
TCAGAATGGCTATCATAAAAAAGACAACAAATAACAGAAAGGAGAATGCTCATTCACTGTTAGTGGGAATGTCAATTGATGTGTTCATAATAGAATACAGTATGGCAGTTCCTCAGAAATATATAAATAGAACTACATGACCCAGTGAGTCCACTTTTGAATATATATACAATGAAATAAAAAAACACTAATTTGAAAAGATATGCACCCCAACGTTCGTTGCAGCATTATTTACAATCGTCCAGATATGTTAGGAACCTATGTGTCCATCGATAGATAAATGGATAAAGAAGTGGTACGTATATACAATGGAATATTACTCAGCCTTAAAAAATGAAATCTTGTAATTTGCAACAACATGGATGGATCTAGAGGATATTATGCTAAGTATAATAAAGACAAATACTGCCTGATCTCACTTATATGTGGATTCTACAAATAATACAAAATGAAAATAGGTTCAGGGATGAACAAACAAGCGGTTGCCAGAGAAGGTGGTTGGAAAAAATAGGTGAAAGCAATTAAGAGGTAAAAGCCTCAGTTGTGTAATAAATCATGTGATGTACAGCATAATGAATATGTCAGGAATATTCTAGTAACTTAGTATGGGGACATATGGTTACTAGACATCATATTTTTATTTCATAATGTACTCAAATGGCAAGTCACTATGTAGTATACCTAAAATTAATAATTAAACTCAAAAAAAATCTAGTCTCTAGGATGGCAAACAAAGCCTTTGGTTATCTGGTCCCTGCCTAAACTTCCAGCCTTATTTATGGAAGATTCTGTTTTTATTCTCTAGCCACACTAAATTATAGGTTCCTGGAAGGATAATGTGGTTTCATGCATCCATGCTTTTGCACTCACTGCACTTTATAATTGCAGTGCCCTACTCTACCCTGCCATCTTATCTCATAAAGGTTCTATGCAAGTACCATTTCCATGCTGAAGCTTTTCCTGACCACTCCTCTGTTGTCGGTACACCTACTTCATCCCATGGACACTTCCATCTTTTTTTTTTTTTGGCCATGTTGCGCAGCATGTGCGATCTTAGTACCTCGACCAGGAATTGCGCTTATACTTCTTGCAGTGGAAATTTGGAGTTTTAACCATTGAACTACCAGGGAAATTTCCATACTTCCATCATTGCATTTGTAAAATGTTTATTGAGTTCACCTTTACATGTCTAACTTATCCAATTAGATTATAAACTTTCGGGGGTATAAAAGTGAATATTTAGAAAGAGAAAAGAAATTACGAAAGTTTATAAATTTTCAGAAGCATATGCCAAAACATCTCAAAAACTGGAACTGCTACACACACACACATACACATATATACACATACAAACAGAAGATTATATATGTATTTAACATCATTAACAGGTCAACACATTTCTATAACTCTTTCACTATGTTTTTGACTACCTGTTTCTTTGAATTGTGGTAAGACCACTTCATATGAGATCTACCCTCTTAGCAAAATTTTAAAACAGTATTGTTAACTGTAGATACAATGTTGTACACCAGATTTCTAGAATTTAGTAATCTTGCCTAATGGAAACTTTATATCTTTTTAAAAGCAACTCTCCTTTTTCCTTCCCCCAGAAATCAACCAGCGCCATTTTATTCCCTGTTGGTTTATCCATGTTAACACATAGTGCAGAATGTATTTTTTATAGCTGGATAATATTCCATTACATGTGTAGAATGTAATTTTTTTTATCCTTTTGTTGATGAACATTTAGGTTGTTTCCACATTTGGATATAATAATGCTGCAAATATCTCTTCAAGATCCTGGTTGTAATTCTTTTGAATATCTACCCAGAAGTAGGATTACTGGATCATATGTTAGGTTCATTTTTAATGTGGCCTGAAGGGCACTTCCATACTGTTCTGCATATCAGCTGCACCATGTTACATGTCCACCAACAATGTACAGAGTTCCAGTTTCTCCACAACTTGAACACTTTTTGTTGTTTTCAATAATAGGCATAATAACAAGTGTGAGGTCACATTTACTATGGTTTTGATTTACATTTCCCTGATGAGTAGTGATCTCAAGTATCTTTCCATTTAACTGTTGAGCATTGTACATCTTCTCTAAGAAATATCAATGTAAGTCTGTTGCCATTTAAAATTTGGGTTCCTTGTGGGTTTGCTGTTGCATTGTAGAAATTCCCTATATATTATGAAGATTAATTCCCTGTGAAATATTTGATTGACCATATCTAACTCCATTGCTTTTCATGCTATTGTTTCCCATATTGTGTCATTTATCTTGATATAGTCCCACTTACCTACTTTGCATTCATTCCTTATGTTTTTGGTCATGTGTGTACAAAAGCATTGCTTTAGAGCAGTGTCTTAAAGATTTCCCCCTCTATTTTCTTCTAGAAAACTTTTCCAGTTTCTCATCTTACCTTTGTCTTTAGTCCATTTTTTGTTGATTTTTGTGTATAGTATAATATCATTCTTCTGCATGTAGATATTCAGTTGTGCCAGCACCATTTCCCCATTGTGTAATCTTGGCATCTTTTTGAAGGTGAATTGACCATATATGTGAGTTTATTTCCAGACTCTCTATCCTATTCCATTGGTCTATATATCTTTTTTTTTTTTAATATTTATTTCTTTGACTGAGTTTGGTCTTAGCTGCAGCATGCAGAATCTAGTTCCCTGACTGGTGATAAAACCTAGGCCCCTGCACTGAGCGTGCACAGTCTTTGCCATTGGACCACCAGTTCAGTTCAGCTCAGCACTCAGTTGTGTCCAACTCTTTGTGACCCCATGGACTGCAGCATGCCACGACTCCCAGTCCATCACCAACTCCCAGAGTTTACTCAAACCCATGTCCATTGAGTTGGTGGTGCCATCCAACCGTCTCATCCTCTGTCGTCCCCTTCTTTTCCCGCCTTCAATCTTTCCCAGCATCAGGGTCTTTTCAAATGAGTGATTTCTTCACATCATGTGGCCAAAGTATTGGAGTTTCAGCTTCAGCATCAGTCCTTCCAATGAATATTCAGGACCGATTTCCTTTAAGCTGAACTGGTTGAATCTCATTGCTGTCCAAGGGACTCTCAAGAGTCTTTTGCAACACCACTGCTCAAAAGCATCAATTCTTGGGTGCTCAGCTTTCTTTAGAGTCCAACTCTCACATCCATACATAACTAGTAGATAAACCATAGCCTTAACTAGACGGACATTTGTCGGCAAAGTAATGTCTCCGCTCTTTAATATGCTGTCTACGTTGCTCATAACTTTTCTTCCAAGGAGTAAACATCTTTTAATTTCATGGCTGCAGTCAC
>SJYC01146878.1:0-12406 GCA_006408675.1 Madoqua kirkii | reverse complement strand
TGAAAATCTTTATCTCCAGCTCTTTTGGGTTAGTTACTGTGTTCCCCCACTTGCAGAAGCAGAGACATTCCCTTAAGGCTTATTTCCCAAGTGTTTCTCTTGACCAGAAGTTTAAAATATTTTCCCTTAGGCCTCAGGCTTTAGAATCTGCTTAGTTCAGTTAGGCTGAGCAAGATATGGATATGGATGAAGTCTTGGTTGCAGGTTCAGTTCTTACATACATGCTATCTATCTATAAAGAACCCAGTTTCAATCCCTGGATCAGGAAGTTACCTTAGAGAAGGAAATGACATCTCACTCTAGTATTCTTGCCTGGAAAATCCCATGGATAGAGGAGCCTGGCAGGATACAGTCCATGTGGTCACAAAAGAGTCAGACATGACTAAGTAACTAAACAACAATAACAATATATATATATATATATAAACAATATTAATAATAACTATATATATTTACACACACATATATATGTTAGGTTGCAGGTTAATTCCTCAATCTTAATTACCTGTAAGAAACAGGACTGTGTAGAAACTCAGTGTTGCCTTCTCCTCCCCAGCCAACTATCTTCTAAATGCACGCTCCCTCACATGAAGTGCCTTCGTTGGAAATCTAAACTATAAAGCACAGCACAGTTCCTAAACATAAGTGCTGGTAACAAAGAACGTGATTTAATCCTCAGTTAACCCTGGTGGCTCAGAGAGTTAAGCGTCTGCCTACAATGCGGGAGACCTGGGTTGGATCCCTGGGTCAGGAAGGTCCCATGGAGAAGGAAATGGCAATCCACTCCAGTACTCTTGCCTGGAAAATCCCATGGGTGGGGAACCGTGGTGTGCTACAGTCCCTGGGGTCACAAAGAGTTGGACAGAGTCAGACGCAACTGAGCAACTTCATTTTGACTTTTCACTTTCAATGCAGACCAAATGCAGTCAACTGCATCATCTTCCAAACACTGTCTCCACTCGCCAGCACCTCAGCTGCTTTTTCATATCTGTAGACCAACATGATATGTGTCCTACCCTATTTCAAAATTAAAAATGTAAAGAAGATCTCTGCAAAATGGCAAGTTTTTAAATTTTGATAGCCTTCCCCCAAAACATCTATGGATTATTCTTAAACAGTGAGCTATTAAGCTTCTTCATTTGCCTGTGTTTCATTATTCATTCACCTCAGAGAGGACTAGAGCCAGCCTAATTGAGAATTTTGTTTCTACTACTGAGTTTCAGTTTTTTTTTTCCATAATCTCATTCTTATATTTTCCACACAGTTGCAATATCCCTCTTTCTATACAAGACTGACTATAAAGTTTCTGAATCATCTTGAATACTGTATTTGAAAAATGTAGTGGTGGCAAATTTCACTGAAAGTTTCTTTTTTCTTACACAGTTTTTCAGGCGAGATCTGTATTCTGCTATAAGAGAGCATGGGAGAATGAGTTTGCCAAATGGAAATCTCCTAAAAAAATATACTTGTGGGGAGAGAATGAGAGGGAAGTTGCAACTGTCAAGACTGTTTCCAGGAGGAGTGTGTCAATCCAATATGACCATTAGTATTTTCTTTCTAATGAGAATCATTCACAATACTTTAGAATCCAGCAATAAGCATGGGAAATAAGGGAAATTAACATCTTTCTTTTAGAGGAATTATTACAGTTGAGACTGCTTTTTGCAGTTGAGACTGTCCATTTAGTTGTTGATTTTTTTAAATGTGTGTCTCCTGTATATTAGTCTGCAAGCTTTACAGAGGGCAGGGACTACGCCTTTTGCTTACTTATCTGCTGGGTTCTACAAAATACTTCATGTCTAGTTAAAAAAAAAAAGTCGATATACAGAAGGTACTTAATAAATATTTGTTATATGAATGAACCGGCTTCCTTCCTTAGTAAAAAATGACAGCGCTGAGATTGGGATTTCTGACTGTTGGGAAAAGTCACTACGGTAATTAGTCTATGGTTTTGTTGCTCTTTTGTGTCTAACAATTGCTTCAACTCTGCAAGATGGGTTTCTAGGTGGTGTTATACAGACATGATGACATGCATATGGTCTAATCTCTGGACCATTTGGCAGTCCATTAGTGATGACATTTCCCACCAATCCCAGGAATCCTGTCATTAATCAGAGAGAAGGTTCCAAAGCTCACCTGCTGTATCTACAGTTTGTCATTATTACTCATTTATTTGCCTGACTTGGATCATAATATTGAAACCCTGGGAGCCTTAAAAGAGACCTGGTTCAGCAATAATGCATATGCAGATTTTCCCCTTGGCACGCACAAATAGAATAACTGTGCTAACAGATGCCTTCTAAATATGACAGTGAAATCTATATAGCTATTTAAATATTTGATTAGGTAGCTGTAGAGGTTAAAAGGGAACTCCCATTATTTGAGGTCAAACAGCACAGGTGATTCAATTCATATTCAAGGCCATTTGCTCTATCCACATTTTCCTTGTGGATACATACTCCCTCCTGCACAAGCTGTGATGGTCCTCTTAACGTTTCTGAAAGTGAGAGACGTGCACCACGAGTGTTCATTCTGCCACCCTCCTCCTCGTCCACCTCACCAGTTTTACATCTTGACTTTCAAAACTCTCTCTAGAGAATGATTCTCCCATCAAAGACCAACCACTGAATAAGTAAGATAATGCCTTCTAGCCAAGTTGATTTTCTACCACTTTAACTCAATACTTGCAACAAGTTAAAGGTAAAAGCAAGTTACATATCAGGCTAGTTTAGGATATATTGAAAGGTGATACTTCAGAGAAATTTGTGAAAACGATAAATGTAAAGTAAGTTTGCAAGCTGGCATTTAGAAGCAGTCCTGATGGAAGATGGGCAATGCCAGAACCAGTTCATATTCATTATGAAGTAAACAAACATCCAAAACAGCCTTCATTCAACCTCAGTAACCAGTAACCTTCTCTCCTGGATGCTTGAAATGCTTCAGAAAGGTATACTGATCATATCTCCATACTTTTCAATAGCCCCTTAGCAATGTACAGAATGAGGTCATTTTAGAGTCATGATAACTTTGGGGGTTCGCCTGAATGAAGCGTGATTCATATTTCTTCTTTTTGCAGTACAATCAACACAATTTGAATAAACATTTCCAGAGGTCTAAATCTGTAATGAAGACAGGGTCAAGCTTCATATTACTATTCTTGGGCTTAGGAAAAGGCAAATTTTCTCGGTAATGAGTTCTAGATTCACTGAGCTTATTAGTTCTCAGAGCTGCATGTATCACTGAGGATGGGCTACATAGGTTACGCTGCTGTGGAAACACCAAATATCATTGACTTAACAATGGCACACACCCCTTGTGCCGTGCCTGTCAGCCTCTGATTGGTGGAGCACTCACTCTATGGTCCGTGCATTCCACACTGATGAAGGCAGCACTGTCAGGAAAGTGGAAGTAACTATAGAACCAAAGGGAAAGCTTTCAAGGGTCTCTACACGAGTAATTAAATTCTCCTACCGGAAGTGATGTATATTACTTTTCCTTATTACTTGTCGGCTAGGACGGTCACTTACCCCACCCAAACAAGGGTGTTCAAGAAATATAATCCAATCCAGTGGTGGTAAAGTGTCAAAGGAGAAATGGTTAATAAGTAGCATTGATAACCTCAATTTCATGAGCTTCAAAAGGAAGGACGCATAAAGAGGTGAGAAGATGTCAAAACGGGATTCTTCCATGGAATAGGGCTTAGCAGGGTAGAGTTCATCTTAGTCTGCCTTACTGTAGAGCTCCTATTATTCTAGACTCCTTTGTTTTTGCTTATTTACTTTTTTCATCATCTAACATTCCCAATGATACTCTACATTACCTTTTATTTTAGAATATCCGATAGACTCCATGGGTAAGAGATAAGTTGATTGTCTTTGCTTCCCTTTATGTGCAATATAGAACATGTGACTCCTAAATCGTCTTCAATATAGCCTCTGAAATTTTGAGTGGAGAGAGAACTGAGACTTCAAAATACCTGGAGTCTAGAAACCAAACAAACTCTGATTAAGAGATAATCTTATGTTAACTGACTATTCTATATCAAATCTTCATACAATCATTGGGTGATTTCTTTGATGAAATATTATGGAAATGGAGAGAAGGATTTGTCCATCTCTTCCTATATCATGAGTTTTTATGGAGAGAAATTGCTGTTATCATAAAAGGAATTGACTAATACAAATGGGAAAAATTATGTTTTTGAGCTGCATTTGAAAGGCTGTCTTCTGTCTCCTTATAATATTGGCCAAAAGCACAAGATAAAAGCATTTTCTCAGATTCTGCAAGAAAAAAATGAAGCTTAGTCTCTGTTCTGCATAAATTACTGGGTCATCACAAGGAGTTCAAGGTTACTAATGGGATGCAGTATTGACAAAAGAAAGGGCAACTAATACAGGAATAAAGTAGAAGGGAAAAGCAAATAATAGAGGAAAACATAGCAGGTTAAATGCATTATTTTCTTTTCATATTAATATTGGCGCTGAGGGAAAAAAAACATTATTCTATGGCTCCCCCACTACCTCCCCCAGTAAGTACAGAGAGATGCTACTGAATTCAAGGTCCTCTGTGCATTAATGAATTAACTTTTCCCTGAGAAACTTTTGACACTTTGTCCTGGCTCCTCAGAGGGAACATTTAAGTCCTGTATGCCCTGCCTGATTGGAGGCTCTTTGTTTTCTTTGGCATTGGACCACACCAGACAGTCTCTTTTAACAATGTGATTTATGGTGGCAGGTGAGAGGAGAGACTTGGACCATGCTTATTGGCTCAACATCTTGAAGGACTGGAGGTGAAGGTCAGTAATATGTGTCATATGTGCAACCAACAATGTTCTTGTGATTAAGCCCCAATAAAAACTCTAAACACAGAGACTTGGGTGAACTTCCTGTTGGGAATCAGCTGTGACAAGATGGTGAGGTTATTCATGGATTAGAAGTTGGTAGCCTCTTGGTTGACACAGGTCCCCATCTCTCTTTATAACAAGCCAACAAACCTATGGTTCCCCAGACTTCTCCAGGTATACAACTTTGCTTGGAAGCAACCTAACTCGAAAAAAAAAATCAATATACTGAAAGCCTGTTCCATTTGCCAAGAATATCAATTTGTCAATATGCCAAACTCACCAAAGGTACTGACTTCCCAAAGACTATTTTCTTGTGGTTTCTCTATGGACACCTTTGAAACAGTCCTCTTTTATTTTTTTAATGGGAGGAGAGAAGGAAGGGTCATTCACTGTGAAGGGCCCTTACCACCACCACCTCCAACAGCCCAAGGGTAGAGAGCTTGGCTCTGGCCTTAGCTAAGGAATTTGAGTTGATTCTCTGCTCCTCCAGACAGGGAAGTGTAGCTTCATCATTTCTCACCTGCATGTGTTCCCTCCTGCCCTTTATGAGTCACAGCCTGCATGGGTCCAGTCCCAGCATTGCATCACCCAGAGTCTGCTGTGGCCCCACTCAGATCTGAGGTAGCACAGCCAGGGGGGGAAATGGAGGCTGGCCTCATCCCACCCATGGCATGAGTCCCCCTCTCCCACTGGTCAGAGGGACACTGATTTGTTGCCCCCAAGCTCTGGCCTTTCTTTTTTTGGTATGCAGCAGTGTTTTTATATATATTACATATTATATACTTCTGTTATATATATTAGCATAAGCTATATATATTTGGCCATATATATTTGGCCTCCCTGGTGGCTCAGCGGTAAGAACCTGCTTGTCAGTGCAGGAGTTATGGGTTCAGTCCCTGGATTGGGAAGATCCCCTGGAGAAGGAACTGGCAACCCACTCCATATACCTACTGGAGAATCCCATGGACGGAGGAGCCTACAGTCTGTGGGGCTGTAAATGGTGGGATGACTTAGCAATGGAGCACATACTGTATGTACACATGCACACACACACACACACACACACTCACATATATATAAAGTCTATATTCTGAATATGACTCAAAATTTCCATGTCCGTTTTACATCAAAGCAGAGACATTTTGGCCAGAAACTTTTAGAAAGTTTCATATCGCTAAAGGATAGAAAAAGAATTTGAGTTTTCTAAAGTACAGGCTCCGAGAGAAGAGAGGGGAGAGACATATGAATTCTGTAAGGGCCCAGGTAAAGTGCAAGTCAGGGGCCTAGAGTCAAGAAGAACTTATCTCAAGTTTAGACAAGTTGACAAAAACATTAAGGCCATCTTGGTCAGGTCAGAGCTCTGTCTTTTTCATAGTCTTATAGGTGTCGGTCACATTCAATGTATACATTGTGAGTTTTGGAAGGACCTGACATTTGGCTTGCCAATACTCATACCTCTCACATGGGGGACTGTAATTAACAGGTAATTATAATGCATGTATTCAATCAGTATAAATACCAGGCAATGATAATTGTGTGCGTGTGTGTATGCTTTGATGCAAGGATTGTTTCTAAATCAGTCCTATTCCTTCTCTTTTAAGGAGCTCCTTTGCCCTCTATCATGCACAGACTTAGAGATGAAATTCTAATAATGCTTGAGAAACTACTCTCATCTTCTGACCCCAAGATATGCTGACAACTCATATTAATTGCCTCTTCTGCTGACATTTCTCTGGAAATAGATGCCATTTTTTCACAGAAAGGCTCTGTCAGAAAAAGGAGGTAAAGCAGGGAAGTTTGGATGGAAATACCAAGAGCATATTTTGATAGATATACAGACTCTCTAACCATCTTTTCAAATGTCAGTCTTGGAATCCAGCCTGCACAGGGAAAGGTGAGACAGGGCAGAGACGTGCACTGAGCCCACCGGATGGTCCCTGAGTCTCTGATTCATGCTGTGCTGTGACTAATGCTCTATCTAAAGGACCACTTAGCAAACAACTCCTATGCTTCCTATGCCCTCAAGCTTCCACCTCAAAGATACTGAGTGTAGATAATTTTCTCCTGAATAAGAAAGCCAGGATTGATAGTCAGAGCCTCTGAAATCTCTGCACCACAAATGGAAAAATAAACAAAAAAATTCAAGGAGTTTCTTAGAACTCCTTAAGACTATCCCTTGAATGCAGAGCTGAAAGTACTTTTGCTCCAGTTCTGATCATTAGTCTTTGCCTACCATAAATGGGAAAACAGCAAAATGTGCAATAGAAAGTTAGTCACTCTGGAGAGTCTTGCAAATAAGTTGGTCATTTGAAAGGATAAATCATCTCCGATCACAACCCAGCGGTAATCTCATTTGAAGCATTCTCATCTCCAAAATGGCAATATATTGAGTTGCTTTGCTTAGAAATATGCTAAGAAAGGCTGTGCTCAACATTTTATTCCTACAGTAAACACAGCCAAGCTTTTCTAAGGCACTAATCTCTCTGGAGCTCTTTGCCTAGTGTGAATGCAAATGCCGGAGCCCCTGGCCTCCAGCATGACAATAAAATCACCTTCTTTAAAGAAATGAACCCTGGCTCTTCCTTCTTTCTTTTTTCCCCTTTCTCTGCCTTCCATTGTAAAAGACTCACTTGGTAAGCCATCTATATAGAGATTTGTGTGTGTGTGTGTACATATACATCTATATACATATATATATATATGTATACATATCTCAGAATAAATGAAGTAAAATAAATGATTGTGAGTTGAACTGTGTACCCCCAAAAGATGTCTTAAAATTCTAAACTCCATACCTGTGAATGTGATCTTATTTGGAAATAGGCTCTTTGCAGATATAATCTGGTTAAAATTAGGTCATATTTGATAGGGGGAATTTTAATCTAATATGACTAGTTTCTGTGATAGGAGAGAGAAGAGAGACACAAGAAGAGGGTATCATGTAAAGACAAATAAAAACAAAGATAACAGCCACATGTAGATGGGTTTGAAGCTGGAGCCCATAGGGCTGTTAAAAGTTAGGAGATGCAAGGAAGGATCCTTCCTAGAAGCCCTAGAGGGAGCGTGGCCTTGCCAATGCCTTGATTTTGGACTTGATGGCTGCCAGAATCATACCAGTTCATTTGTTTTGAGATTCCTAGTTCGGGGTATTTTGTCACACAGCAGCCCTGAGAAGCTAATACAAATGGTTAGTGGCCTTTCAGAAAAGGAAACTGGGAGCCATTATAGTATCCAGCGCTGGACAAAATTACTGCTGCTCAGAACCTGGGGTTTCCTCCTGCACTTTGGCACTGGGTCCTTCCCTGTAAGAAGGAGGAGCCTGACAATTCTCCATTCACACTCCAACTCTGCTTCTTATAGGCAATTATTTCAGGTGGTGATTAAGCCTCTAAAAGTTTGATTTCTCTCTGCAAAAATGGGTATAGTAATAGCTACCAAGCAGTGTTTTGGTTTTGGTTTAGTTTGGGTCTTAGGATGAAAGGAGATGATATATGTAAAACAGCGGACATATTAAACTTTCAGTCAATCTAGATTCCTTCCTCTACTGTCTCTTGTTTCTTTGTAGGCATCCACCTTCCCAACTACTAGCCATCAACTAATCCCCCCCGAGGTTTGAGCTGATAATAGCTTCAGATTTTATGTATCCCAGAGATACCTATAATTTAACAGACAATTCTTAAAGGCAGAAAAGCCCTTGAGGCCAAAGCAATGAATCTAATAGAAAACTTCAGACCTTTTGATAGGCAGTAGAGTAGTTATTTTTTGAGCCGGGGAACTTGTCAGAAGGCAGTCAGATCACACCCCAAAGGCTTCTGGCCCGACTCCTGCAGCTAGCCCTCCTTGTTAATCATTCATTTTGGAGAACAGAGTCTTTATATTTTCTGATCTGTTGCTTCTTTTTCATGCCTTCATTTATTAATCAATTATTCCTTTATTCTTGTATCCATTCTCTCATTCAGTTTATTAAGTGCATAGTCTATTCAGGATCAAATTAAAGTGACTGCTTTTAAGGAGCTTGTTATCTAGCAGACAAGAGGAGACACTCAAAAAAAACAGATAATATAATTTAGAAGTCTCTAATATTCAGAACTGAGATTTTTGTTTTTGCAAGATCTTCCTAAGTAATCACTTGATCTCGTTACTTTCTATTTTTACTTTTCTCTCCTCTCTTCTTGCCTCTTTCTCATCTTTTTCCTCTCTTTTTTTTCTTTGTCTTAAATTTACATTTATGAGAGTAAGAGCTGATGTGCCTATAATACAGCCTTTTTTCCCATGTTTATGTGTAAGAATGTGTTAGTGTGTACATTTGTGATCATCTACAACTGAAGACTGTGAATTGTAGAAGTTTTTTTTCCCTCTCACATTAGTTTCAACTGAGACTAATCCAATTTCTGCATTGACTCACTGCACTGGACATTAATTTCAGTACTCTCCTTCCATTAAAACAGGTTCATTTATTTATTCCACATCTGCTGAACCTCTCTTATAAGTCTGAGAACATTATGAAGATGATTTCTCCATTCTCTATTTTCTCTAATCCAGGGGTCTCCAACCTCCAGGATCTAATGCCCGATGATCTGATATGGAGCTGATGTAATAATAATAGAAATAAAGTTCACAGTAAATGTAATGTGCTTGAATCAACCTGAAAACCTCACCCCCACCCTTGGTTCATGGAAAAATCAGCTTCCACAAAATCGATCCTTGGTGGCAAAAAAGTTGAAAAGAACTGCTTAATCCAAGTAGCAAGCATTTGAGGAAGTAACTCTTTTAAAACAAGTGGTTTTCTTGTTTTGTTTTAAAGATTGCTAGACTTAGAATCCATGTATCTGAGTTGATGCTCTACCTCTGTTCTTAAATAATTGTCAGGTTTTTTTCATCAGCAGTAGCAAAACTAGTAAGAATAACAGTAGTAGTAGTTTATAATAGTTGACACCTGCAGAATATTTATTTATGTACTGTGACAAATTCATGGAGAATTATATTACTATGTCAGTAATTCAAAGAGAAATATATTCAGTTTTTTATTTCTAATATAAGCTCTCAAAAGTTCTATAAGAAACAATAGCTTTGAAAGTCAAAGTATTTAATTTTCATGAAGCAAGTGTTTCTGAGAAAAGTCTACTGAAAAATAAAAAGGAAATTCCTACAGGAAGCAAGATTTACAGTGGACACATCAGAAATAAATTGAAAAGAATATAGAGAATTATGTCCAAGGGAAACTAAATGAGGATCAACCAGCCTGGGAAGGGGCAGAAGACTGGGATATGAAGCACAGTTGTGGATGCTGAACACAGCAAGGCTGGACCTGGAGACTGGAGATGACCACATAAAGGGGAAATGGTCAGGATGGACAGACGGCCAGATATCATCACCCTGATCAGAAAGTTGCATGTTTGAGGATCAATAGCTATGCCAGTTAATTTCATACGTCAGCTTCCCTGAACAGGGGGTATGCAGATTAAATATTATTTCTGAGTATGTCTGTGAGGGTGTTTCTGGATGAAATCTGCATTTAAATTGGTGCCTTCTCCAGTGTGGATGGGCATCACTCAATCCACTGAGGGCCTGAATAGAACCAAGGTGGACCACGGAGGAACTTGCTCCATCCTGTTTGATTACTTGAGCTGAGACATCCATTTTTTTCCCACAATCGGTGCTCCTGATTCTCAGGCTTTAGGACTCAGACAAAATCATAGCCCTGGGTTTTTTGGTCTCCAGTTTGCAGATGGGCGATCATGAGACTTCTCAGTCTCCATAATTGCATGATCCTATATATCATCTCTTATTGGTCCAGTTTCTCTCAAGAATCTTGACAAACTCAATGGCTATAATTTGAATGAACACATGTTGCCATGTTAGTTCTTCAGATGCCAGTGTCTTCTTTCTACAGCTGTCTGAAAGATAGCCACAGCCTTTTCAGCAGAAATGATACCCATGTGTGTCCTAAGTCTTTGAGGATTTCCTTCCAAATGGATCCATAGAAACATCCTACCTTTTGTTAGCTCAAAACACTTATTAACACTCCAAACACATCTGAAGCAGTAAGATGCTTCAGGAGAAAAGACTCCAAAATCTATAAATTAAACAGAATGTGCCTAGCTGACAACTTACCACTAGAAACCAACTTTGATTTATACAGGAATAGCACCTGTAATATATTGCCCTCTGAATTATCTGGGTGTACTTTCCAGCTCTACTCATTTCAGAATGCCTCATGACTAGAGGAGCACATCTAGACTAAAAAAAATAAATCTCCCACATACCTCAGCATCTTTCAAAATGGGTTCCAAAGCATCAGAAAGGTGCTTTTGGATAAAGATTATCCATCTCAAACTGAGATTGGTGATAAAGATGGTGGTAAGAATTAATCCGAAATCACAAAATTTCCTCCATGACTTCTAAATTTACTGGTGCATATTTGTTAAGTCAGTTCAGCCGCCCAATCATGTCTGACTCTTTGTGACCCCACAGACTGCAGCACATTAGGCTTCCTTGTCCTTCACCAATTCCCAGAGCTTGCTCAAACTCCTGTCCATCAAGTCGGTAAAGCCATCCAACCATGTTATCCTCTGTGGTCCCCTTCTCCCACCTTCAATTTTTCCAGCATTAGAGTCTTTTCAAATGAGCCAGTTTTTTGCATCAGCTGGCCAAGGTATTGGAGTTTCAGCTTCAGCATCAGTCCTTCCAATGAATACTTAGGACTGGTTTCCTTTAGGATGGACTCATGGGATCTCCTTGCAGTCCTAGGGACTCTCAAGTGTCTTCTCCAACACTACAGTTTAAAAGCATCCATTCTTCAGTGCTCAGCTTTCTTTATGGTCCAATTCTCAAATCCATACATGACTACTGGAAAATCCATAGCTTTGACTAGACAGACCTTTGTTGGCAAAGCAAAGTCTCTGCTTTTTAATATGCTGTCTAGGTTGGTCATAGCTTTTCTTTCAAGGAGCAAGTGTCTTTCAGTTTCATGGCTGCAGTCACCATCTGCAGCGATTTTAGAGCCCAAGAAAATAAAATCTGTCCATGTTTCCATTGTTTCTCCATCTGTTTGCCATGAAGTGATGGGACCAGATGCAATGACCTTAGATTTCTGAATGTGGAGTTTTAAGCCAAGTTTTTTCTCTCCTCTTTCAAGTTCATTAAGAGGCTCTTTAATTCTTCATCGCTTTCATCATAAGGGTGGTATCATCAGCATATCTGAGGTTATTTACATTTCTCCTGGAAATACTGATTCCAGCTTATGACTCATCCACCCAGAATTTCACATGATGTACGCTGCATATAAGTTAATTAAGCAGGGTGACAATATAAAAACTTAACATACTCCTTCCCAAATTTAGAAGAAGTATGTTGTTCCATGTCCAGTTCTAAATGTTGCTTCCTGAATGCATACAGATTTCTCAGGAGACAGATCAGGTGCTCTGGTATTCCCATCTCTAGAAGAACTTTTCACAGCTGTTGTGATCCACACAATCAAAGGCTTTGGCATAGCCAATAAAGCAGAAGTAGAATGTTTTTCTGGAACTCTCTTGATTTTTCCATAATCCAGCGGATGTTGGC
>SJYC01146873.1:0-16017 GCA_006408675.1 Madoqua kirkii | reverse complement strand
GGATACAACTGAGCGACTGATCTGATCTGATGCATAAAATATTTTCTCTCATTTGAATTTACTTTTCACACTTTTAATTATGACTTTGACTTAATTTTAATGTAACCTACTTGTAACATTTTATCTTATTATGAATAATTTCTATTCTTAAGAAACCTTTGTCTACCTTGAGGTATTTTTTAAAATTATTTTTTACTGAAGGATAATTGCTTTACAGAATTTTACTGTTTCTTGTCAAGCCTCAACATGAATTAGCTGCTGCTGCTAAGTCACTTCAGTTGTGTCTGACTCTGTGCAACCTCACAGATGGCAGCCCACCAGGCTCCTTCATCTCTGGGATTCTCCAGGCAAGAACACTGGAGTGGGTTGCCATTTCCTTCTCCAATGCATGTATGCATTCTAAGTTGCTTCAGTCATGTCTATGAATCAGCTATAGGTATATATATCTCTCTCCCTTCTGAAACACTCTCCGATCTCCCTCCCCATCCAACCCCTCTAGGCTGATACAGAGCTCCTGTTTGAGTTTCTTGAGCCATACAGCAAATTCCCATTGGCTATCTATTTTACATATGGTAATGTAAGTTTCCATGTTATTCTTTCCATACATCTCAGCCTCTCCTCCCCTCTTCCCATGTCCATAAGTCTATGTCTGTTTCTTCCCTGGTGCCCTATAAATAAATTCATCAGTATTTATCTTTATCTTTCTGACTCACTTCACTCTGTATAATAGGTTCTAGGTTCATCCACCTCATTAGAACTAACTCAAATGTGTTCCTTTTATGGCTGAGTAATATTCCATTGTGTATATGTACCACAACTTCTTTATCCATTCATCTGTTGATGGACATCTAGGTTGCTTCCATGCTTTAGCTATTGTAAAAGTGCTGCAGTGAACAATGGGATACATGTGTCTCTTTCCATTTTGATGTCTTCAGGGTATATACCCAGGAGTGGGATTGCTAGGTCACATGGTAGTTTTATTCCTAGTTTTTTAAGGAATCTCCATGTCATCTTCCATAGTGGCTGTATCAATTTATATTCCCACCAACAGTGCAAGAATGTTCCCTTTTCTCCACACCCTTTCTAGCATTTGTCATTTGTAGACTTTTTGATGAGGGCCATTATGACCAGTGTGAGGTGACATCTCACTGTAGTTTTGATTTGCATTTCTCTACTAATGAGCGACGTTGAGCATCTTTCCATGTGTCTGTTAGCCATCTGTATATCTTCTTTGGAGAAATGTCTGTTTAGGTCTTTTTCCCACTTTTTGATTGGGTTGTTTGTTTTTCTGGTATTGAGTTGTATGAGCTGTTTGTATATTTTGGAAATTAATCCTTTGTCAGATGTTTCATTTGCTATTATTTTCTCCCATTCCAAGGGTTGTCTTATCACCTTTCTTATCATTTCCTTTGCTGTGCAAAGCTTTTAAGTTTAATCAGGTCCCACTTGTTTACTTTTGTTTTTATTCCCATTACTCTAGGAGGTGGGTCACAGAGGATCTTGCTTTGATTTATGTCATCAAGTGTTCTGCCTATGTTTTCTTCTAAGAGTTTTATAGTTTCTGGTCTTACATTTAGGTCTTTAATTCATTTTGAGTTTATCTTTGTGTATGGTGTTAGGAAGTGTTCTAATTTCATTCTTTTACATATGGCTGTCCAGTTTTCCCAGCACCATTTATTAAAGAGGCTGTCTTTTCCCCATTGTATATTCTTGCCTCCTTTGTCAAAAATAAAGTACTCATAGGTACATAGGTTTATTTCTGGGCTTTCTATCTTGTTCCGTTGGTCTATATTTCTGTTTTCATGCCAGTACTCTTATGGCAGAAAGTGAAGAGGAGCTAAAAAGCCTCTTGATGAAAGTCAAAGAAGAGAGTGAAAACGTTGGCTGAAAGCTCAACATTCAGAAAACGAAGATCATGGCATCCGGTCCCATCACTTCATGGGAAATAGATGGGGAAACAGTGGAAACAGTGTCAGACTTTATTCTTTGGGCTCCAGAATCACTGTAGTTGGTGACTGCAGCCATGAAATTAAAAGATGCTTCCTCTTTGGAAGGAAAGTTATGACCAACCTAGGTAGCATATTCAAAAGCAGAGACATTATTTTGCCAACAAAGGTCCGTCTAGTTAAGGCTAAGGTTTTTCCTTTGTTTATGTATGGATGTGAGAGTTGGACTGTGAAGAAGGCTGAGCACTGAAGAATTGATGCTTTTGAACTGTGGTGTTGGAGAAGACTCTTGAGAGTCCCTTGGACTGCAAGGATATCCAACCAGTCCATTCTGAAAGAGATCAACCCTGGGATTTCTTTGGAAGGAATGATGCTAAAGCTGAAGCTGCAGTACTTTGGCCACCTCATGGGAAGAGTTGACTCATTGGAAAAGACTCTGATGCTAGGAGGGATTGGGGACAGGAGGAGAAGGGGAAGACTGAGGATGAGATGGCTGGATGGCATCACTGACTCGATGGATGTGAGTCTGAGTGAACTCCAGGAGATGGTGATGGACAGGGAGGCCTGGTGTGCTGCGATTCATGGGGTCACAAAGAGTCGGACACGACTGAGCGACTGAACTGAAATGAACTGAATCATATTGTCTTGATGACTGTAGCTTTGTAGTATACCCTGAAGTCAGGAAGCTTGATTCTAATATTTTTTCTGAAACTTTCACTTTTTTCTTACACATTTAGATCTAAAATTGATTTTCATATATAGTTTAAGGAACAGGATAAGATTCATTTTTCTATATGAATATTCAGCCAATCTCATACTATTTATCAATAATAAACTTTTCTCTCACTGAAATGTAGTCTTTCCTTTGTAAAAATGAGGTACCCACAGATGTGTAAGTAATTCTCTTTCTGGATTTTCTCTATAGTTCCAGTGGTCAATTTATCTATCCTTACCTTGGTTCCACACTGTCTTATTTACTATGGCATTTTGTGTAACAGTTCTCAATGTAATATTAATCTAGCTTGCTTATTATTTTTCAAGCCTGCATTAGCTTTTGTGTGTCCTTTGAATTCCTCTGTAAATTTTACAGCCAGTTTCTTTAATCTTCACACATGAATGCTTACACATGCATGGACAGGCATCCACACACACAACCCTGCAGGTAGGTTTATTTCATATGCATTTAATCTATGGATCAATTTGAGAAGAAGTTATACCTTTAAAACAGAGTCTTTCAATTCATGTATATGAAATATCTTTCCATTTCAAAAGTTAATTTTACTGTGGTATAACTCACATCAACTGCATCCATTTAAAATGCACAACTTGCTAAATCTAACAGATGTATGTATATACCGATAAAGCCTCCATGACAATCAAAATGCAAAATTCCTCTAAAGATCCTCACATTCCTTTGCAATCTGTTCCTCCACTTCCTTCCTCAGGTAACAGCTGATCGATTACTTGTCTCTGGAAATTCCTATGAATTTACCACAACTTAAAGTTAATGGGGGACTTCTCTGGTGGCCCAGTGGTTAAAAATCTGCCTTGCAATGCGGGGGACGTGGGTTCTATCCCTGGTTGGGGAACAAAGATTCCACATGCCCTGGGGCTACTAAGCCTGCATGTCGCACACCATAATTATAGACCTGCCTGATGCTACGAAGATCTCACACCCCTCAGCTGAGGCCAAACACGGTCAAATAAATACTGATAATTAAAAATAAAAGAATCACATTAAAAAATAAAGTACATGGAATCATCCAGTACGTATGGCTTTGTGCCCAGATTCTTTACTCAGAGTAATTATTCTGAGATTCAGCCATACTGTGTGTTTCAGCAGGCAGTTTCTTTAGAGTGATGTACGTTAGTCCACTGTATGGAATTCATACAATTGTTTAAAACCCATTCAACTTGTTAATAGGAATTCTGGGTTGTTTCCAATTTGGATATATCCTGGATGAGTTTCTATACATATTCTTGTACAACTCTGTGTGAATGTATGCTCATTTTTAAAATAAATGCTTAGAAGTAGAATCTCTGGGTTGTGATAGGTATAGATTTGTGTTTTTAGGAAATCACCAGAGTTTTTCAAACTGGTTATGCCTTTTACAATCCTGTAGAATGTAAGCATTCTTACTCTCTAACATCTTTAAATAACATTTTCTATATTTTACCTGACTCACATGTTATTATTGGCTATAGTACAGTCTGCTTACTATATAAGCAAGAGTCTATTTCACTTAATCTTTACAAAATATACTGATATAGCTATTGTTCTATCTTTATATTTTAAGAAATTCCTATATATAAAATTTGAGCTGAGTGCCTAAATGTTCACAGCTATTCAGTAGTGGAACTGGGATTTGAATTCATATGTTACTACTAGGGTTTGATATCTCTTATTATCCCATGTCATTTTTTAAAAAATACAGTCTTTAGTAAGAATAAAGATTTAAGGATTTAATTTTGAGGAAGCATTAACATGTTGTTTAAGTTTTCCCTACTGTACTGTCAAAAAGGCAGTGCCAGTGAGCAGCTCAGTTTCTGAGCTCACATCTTGACTTAGCTGTTTATTAGATGCATATACTTGCACAGTCTTTTAAGACTAAATTTCGTTGAATTTTAAATGGTCGTAAAAATATGACTTTTCTTACAGGGCTGTTGTGACAATGCAATGTGATTAATGAAAGTAATGCTGATCTTAATTCCTTACACGCAGGAAAAACCAACAGGCATTACTGCCTCCAATCCTCGAGTACTAAGTGAGTAAATAAACCGATAAATAGAAAAAGCAGTCAAATCAGTGAAAATAAGAGAAAGAAAGTCTCTTGGAGAAATATTTTATTTTATAAAATGTATAAGACTTTAGACTCAAATATTAATGTTAATATCATATTACATAATCATACTTAGTTTAAGTGCTCCTTTATAAAATTTACATTTTAGCATGTGCTCCCTCTGAGAGGGAGCTCCCTCTATACTACTATATAATCCTAGATTTAAAAGTGGGGTACTTTCCTCATCAGACTTCCCTGGTGAATCAGTCAGTAAAGAATTTGTCTGCAATGCAGGTAGAGCCAGGTTCAATCGCTAGGTCGGGAAGATTCCCTTCAAAAGGAAATGGCTATCCACTTGAGTATTCTTGCCTGGAGGATTCCAAGGACAGAGGAGCCTGGCACACTACAGTCCATGAGGTCACAAAAGAGTTGAATAGGACTTAGCAACTAAACCATATTCCTCATCAAATGGAGAAAGCCTTATATAGAGTAAAGACAGAGCGAAAAAAAGGCTCATTCAGGACATGGTGAACAAGATATAACTGACATTGTAAGAGTACCTTAAATCAGTCTTCCTATAGTGGATTTCTTTTTGTTTCTGAGGAAGTTTGCATTAGATTTCTATGAGTTATACTCAGAAAAGATTCACCATACACAAATATTCAGTATTTTTGCTGGACAACCAAGCATCCTTTTTCTGAGATCCTTTTTCTCATTTTAGTTTAGCTATGCATTCCTTCAAGGTCTCTCACATTTTATTACAGATGTAGGAATTACCACTGAAAAGTTATTAATAAAGAAAAAATAATACTTAGTTTGCCTTGTGGTAGAGTTTCAGGCATCTGTTGCTCAGGACAGATTTTGGGTATGACGAGTTACTGTGTTGACAGACCAGGTACTGTGAAAATATTGTTATCATTCATTTAGAATGCTTTTGTTTGAGTAATGTTTCAAATACATTCTTGATGTCACATTTAATGTGAAATTAGCAAGGGAAAGTTTCAATGCTCTTTGATACAGAGATCACAGGATATAGTAATAAAATCACATGGTCTCCATTAGACAGATCTGTGCCTAAAAGGGCAGGACTTATTTTCTGTGTTTCCCATTTATATATTAACACATTCTTAAAACCAAGAACAATGACTAGAATGTATTAGCATTCAACAGATTTCTGTTGAATAAATAAATGCTTTAATCCAAATTTAGTCACTTACTGACTGTGTTTCATTAGAAAAATTACTTAACCTTTGGAAATGTGTTTCCTCCAAATCTGAGACTTCTTGTATTCATTAGAAATTGTTGGAAGAGGCAGGATTCTTTTCAAAATATGCAAAATAATATTGAAATATAACCCATGGTAGAAATATAGAAAAAATATTTATACATATATGTTTCGAGCAGTTTGACTTTCTAAATGGGTGGTAGGGCAAGAGGCAGACCGAGATTCTAATGTATTAGTACCCAAGATTTTGTGAGGACTGTGCTTCTTGACCTACTTCTTGAATAAGGGTTTTGATGAGTGAGAGGATCTAGCTTATAAGAATGGAATGGAAATAATGTACCAACCAGGAGATCTCAAATGTGTGAGAGCCTTAAATGAAGTTGCTCAGTTGTGTCCGACTCTTTGCCATCCCATGGACTGTAGCCTACCAGGCTCCTCTGTCCACGGACTTTTCCAGGCAAGAATAGTGGAGTGGATTGTCATTTCCTTCTGTAGGGGATCTTCCTGACCCGGGGATGGAACCCAGGTCTGCCCACATTGCAGGCAGATGCTTTACCGTCTGAGCTACCAGGGAAGCCCAAGAGCCTTAAAGTGTAGGGATTTAATCCCTTATTGGATTTATCAACCTTCAGAAATAATTCTGCTACACTTTTGGACAATATTTCTGGTAGATGCTGACAAATGTTTTGTCTGTATTCAAAATCTGCCAGCTTCAATTAAAGTCCATTTGTAGGACAAGAAGAAACAATTTTTTTTTAAGAAAAAAATTGACAGTGCCGTAGCTTCCATGATCATGTGTTTGGACTCTAGCGTCCTGAAGAAAAAACTATGAATTATCCCAAATTCTGGGTTTTTTTCTGTTAATATTTATATATCACAATCAAAGGATTGGGAGTTTAGCATTAGCAGACATAAAATATTATATATGTAAAATGGATAAACAACAAGGTCATATTGGATAGCACAGGGAACTATGCTCAATAATCTATGTAAAGCATAGAGAAAAAGAATATGAAAAAGTATATATATATATATATATATACATATATATATGTAGAGATACAGCTGGATCACTTTGCTGTACAGCAAAAGTTAATACAACACTGTAAATCAACTATACTTCAAGAAAATATTTAAAAGTGATTTGTTAGGTGGGATGAGCAGTGTTGGTCTTGGGCTAATTATTCTCTACTAATGAGATAAGATGGAGAGGGAAATGGCAACCCACTCCAGTATTCTTGCCTAGAGAATCCCGTGGACAGAGGAGCCTGGTGGGCTGCTGTCCATAGGGTCGCACAGAGTCGGACACGACTGAAGCAACTTATCATGCATGCGTGCATTGGAGAAAGAAATGGCAACCCACTCCAGTATTCTTGCCTGGAGAATCACAGGGACAGAAGAGCCTGGTGGGCTGCCGTCTATGGGGTCACACAAAGTCGGACACGACTAAAGTGACGCAGCAGCAGCAGCAGCAGCAGCAATAAGATAAGAACTTTCTTAGAACTCTACCTGATGCTCCAATAATCATGAGGTTTTGTCTTTTTCTTGGGAACACATAATATCATCAGCCCTTTCTGTGCTCTGGTAAGTATTGCCTCCGATTATCTCTGAAAGTCTTTCTCCATTCTTGGTGAGTTCATCAAATGCATATGTGGATCAGAACTCTACTGAATGTGTGAGAACACCTAACTGATATCTGGAATTCTTAGTGGGGTTCTCTCTTGTTTGGGACCATGTCCAGTGAACTATGCCTCTCTTCTTCTTGTCTCCTTAAACTATGGACTTCTTCTCAACTCAGGGAATTCATCTGCTTCTTTCTGGACTTCTGTCCTTGCAATGCAACCTGGAAACTCTATGGATACAGTACAATAGTAAATTGGGACGAGTGTGAGTGTCTTAGTCTGATCGGGCTGCTAAAACAGAGGTATATGGTCTTGGTGGCTTATGAGGTGAAGTGAGGTGAGGTGAGGTGAGGTGAAGTCGCTCAGTCGTGTCCGACTCTTTGCGACCCTGTGGACTGTAACCTACTAGGCTTCTCCGTCCATGGGATTCTCCAGGCAAGAATACTGGAGTGGATTGCCATTTCCTCTCCAGGGGATCTTCCCGACCCAGGGATCGAACCTGGGTCTCCTGCATTGGAGGCAGATGCTTTAACCTCTGAGCCACCAGGGAAGCCCCACAACATAAACTTATTCCTCACATTTCTGGAGGCTGGGAAGTCCAAGATCAGGGTGAGATGTCAATGTTAGGGTTTCACCCAGAAACCCACTGTTTCTGGTT
This sequence comes from Madoqua kirkii, assembly GCA_006408675.1. Classification (NCBI taxonomy): domain Eukaryota; kingdom Metazoa; phylum Chordata; class Mammalia; order Artiodactyla; family Bovidae; genus Madoqua; species Madoqua kirkii. The sequence goes on along the minus strand of SJYC01146873.1, from coordinate 7,786 downwards.
ACTAGATGTCCCTTCTCTCACTGTGTTCTCACATGGAAAAGGAGTAAGGGAGCTCTCTTGGGCCTGTTTTATGAGGATACTAATCCTATTCACGGGGGCCCCACCCTCATGAGCTAAGCATCTCTTAAAGTCCTCACTTTCAAATATCATCTCACTTAAGATTAGGTTTTGGAGTTACCTGGTGGTCCAGTGGTTGGGAGTCCACCTGCCAGTGCCGAAGAAACGGGGTCCATCCCTGGTCCAGGATGATCCCACATGCCTTGGGGTAACTAATTCTGTGGGCTGCAACTACTGAGCCCACAGACGACAGTTAGCAAAGCCTGCGTGTCTAAGGCCCATGCTTCATACAACAGCTAGCAAAGCCTGCGTATCTAGGGCCCATGCTTTGCAGCAAAGAAGCCATCGTGTAACCCAAGTAGAGAGCAGCCCTCACTCGCCACAACTAGAGAGAGCCTATAAGCAGCAACAGAGATCCAGTGCAGCAAAAAGAAAAAGACTACGTTTCAGCATATGAATGCGTATGGTGGGACACAAACATTCAGTCTACAGTGTAAACTATGTTAAGTAGCCCTTCTTCACAGCAGGAGTTACAACTACAATTTGGCATCTGTGGGTGGTGATTTGGCACTTGTTACACTCTTCCTGGTGGCTCAGACAGATAGAATCTGCCTGCAATGCCAAAGAAGGGAATGGCTACTCACTCCAGTATTCGTGCCTGGAAAATCCAATAGGCAGAGGATCCTAGAGGGTCCAGAAGGTCCAGAAGGGTAAATAGGGTGGAGAAGAGTTGGACATGACTGAGGGACTAACAATTTCACACACTAAACTCTAAATTCCATGACATTAGGACCCTTTTCTGTTGTCAGTCACTATCTTATAATTAGCAACTAACAGTTTCTCCTGCGTAGTGGATATAAATAACATTCTTAAATGAATGGTCTTAACACACTTTATATCTGTATTATTTTCTTGGAAATTTGAACTGTAAATTCATCAGACCAACTTCTCTTTTATTCTGAGGGAAATTTAGCCACTGGGAATGGCTTAAAATCTCCTATGACAACAAAATGTTGTGTCTCTTGCCCAATTTTAGATATTAGGAAGAGTTTCTTTAAAAAAATTATATCTTGCAAATGAGTTAATTATTTTTGTTTGGATTGTAGTGATTCTGTAATTGTAGATTAATTGGTTCCATCTGCTCTGTGATTTTCCAATTAACAGGTAATAGCTTTTGAAAGTTAGTTCATTTCTGACATGTGCAGGAATGTATTTAAGATGGTAATTTTTCCCCTAATGCTCTCTGCTGCTACTTTTTTTTTCTCAAGTCCTGAGGCATATGGTATATTTTTCCTCTGTTATTTGAGGGCTTTTCAGGACAAATCTTCCTGAACAGGGTCATAAACTTTTTTTTTTTTTTTAGCAACTGGTATTCTGGGTTCACTTATTATTTGCTGCTGTTCCTAGTACTGATTAATGACAATAATTTTTAAGGCTACAGGTATTTTTTAATTTAAAAATTGACTGACTGTTTGATTAAGTTTCTTCCAGCTGAGTTTTCATATTAATAGAGATTTCTGACTACAGAATAATACCTGCTGTAAGTGGGTAGGAAGAATGGAGAGTGAAGGAGGGAGCTTTCAAAATTATCTGAGCATGAATATTCAAGTCTATCACTTCCTACTACAAAGCTGACCTTGGACATTACATTACCTAACTGTAGGTATTCTGAAACACTTGAAGTTTTTGGAGTATCTCCTTTCCTTCTCTTTATCGTAAATGCCATCACCTAGGTCAAACAATCTTTAGAACCTCCAAGGTATAATTTATATGATTTTGCTAAATAGTGACAAAGTGTGGAACGTATTAACAATAGAGAAACTGGTCAGGTAACCAAAAGCTTCCAAGTGGATCAGTGTTTCCTCTGAAAAACAAAGGGCTTTGCACGAAGTGCTAGTGGTAAAGAATCTGCCTGCTATTGCAGGAAATGTAAGACATGTAGGTACATTCCCTGGTCAGGAAGATCCCCTGGAGGAAGGCATGGCAACCCACTCCAGTATTCGTGCCTAAAAAATCCCATGGACAGAGGAGCCTGGCAGGCTACAGTCCATAGGGTTGCAAAGAACTGGACACAGCTGAAGCGACTTAGAATGCACAGACTAGATTTATTTTCCTTCTTTAAAAAAGAAATAAAGAGAAAAGCAGGCAAAACAGATGAAACAACAGTCTTCAAACACTGGACAACAGGCAGAACAAGACTGTGATGTTTTCATAAATTAAATGTGTGGAAGCAGTTTCCGGACCATGATGCAGAGAGTAAGACTTCAAACAGAGATATTTTGCTGCATTGAAGATTCAGTCTTTCAGTGCTCAAGAGGTCTAGGGGCCCAACTCATTTGACACCAGTCCTGATAATATGGCACAGTTGCCCAGGGCATCACAAGTTGAAACAAGTTTTGAGCAGAATGCTGTTGCTAAAAGCAGTTTCACTGTGAAAACCTGGAAGTTGACCTCCTTGAGAAAAAGCACATGAGAAGGGTACATAAATGAGAACTCTTGGCTTCCCTAGCCTCAGAAGAAAGAAAATGATGTGAGCTCACCGCAGAAGGCAGGGAATCCAGAGAGGTGGGAGAAGTAGTGGTTAGTGCTAAGAAGAGCGACCTCAGAGTTTTCCAGTTCTCCAGTCTAACCCTGGCAGGGTAGATCACATTCATATACCAGAAGTCCCATATACCATGAAACATCAGCCTACTTTTAGCATTTCAAATTATTTTAAAAGAGCAGGAGGAGTAATTTTAGCACAGATCAGATTGCTGATAATAATGTAACTAGGGACATATAACAGGAGTATGAGACATGTTTTTTTTTCTTGAAATCAGGGTCGGGTCTACAGGTTGGCTGGTCTCCCTGTGTCCCTAGATCTCATGTGGAAAGTCTGGTGAATGGAATTACAAATTCCATTCTGTTAGGTCTACAACAGAAATGGTAGGTTGTCATGGGCAGTTCAGGATTTATTTTTCTAGGTCGGATTTAAACCTCCACTTTTCTGTCTCCAAGGTAATGATGGATTCTCCAAGAGGAAGAGTAGTAACATTCCATAGTACCATCTCATGCATTTTGCAACTTCTGTCAAGAACTCTTAGGTCCTAAAGACTGCTGCTTCCTGGCAAGGATGAATGGGGTCATATCCTCATTAGAACACGGTCGCCCTTGCCACCTTGACCTTGCACCTACAATGAGGGGATCTGCTGACGTTTTGTCAAAGTGTAAGGAGGCCATATCCAAGCACAATGTCTCTATTGTAGAGGGAGCTCAGAAGAGTACATGCAAAACCTGGTGCAAGACTTTGCTGAAGTTGCAAAGTTAAAAGGAACATATGCATATTCACACAGGTGAACATTTCTTTGCCTACTTAAATTATGGCAAGTTGTTTACACGAATGCGCTGGCAAAACGGCAAACTTCCCCTCTGAAACGGTACCCGGGCTGCTGCTGAGTCAGCTGCAGGCTTGAGATGAAAGCCTTTGGTAGAAAGTTAATGGCACAGGTTTGAGGCTTCAGGTTGCACAGCGGCCTCTGAAACCTTAGAGAACTAGTAAGGTGAGGACGATTAATAATAAAGGTAACACCTGTGTTGTTATATTTCTAAGTTGATTTTTTTAAAGGGATGCAATTCCTGAAACCAAATCAAAGTTCTGTCAGGGCTGAGTGATGAAGTCAGAAAGCAGTTAGCAATTAATGTTATTAAACGTAGCCCATTTTAAAATGGAAAATTAAAGCACAAAATTTCTAAAACAATTTTTATACAATTCTGTGAAGCATTAAATTACATTTAAGTGTCCTCTGATAGGAATATTTGTATTATACAACGATGCAAAATATGCTTATGTGATGACTCTGTGCCTCTCTAAAAGAAAGGTCCTTAAGGATGTGAATGTCTGCTACAAATATTTTAAGATACATCATGAAAGTAGTCCTAGGCATCAGAAAATACAATTTTATTTGTATCTGATTACAGTCACATATACTGGCCTTTGGTTATGCTAAAATTGGGTCCCGAATGAGTACTATCTCAGATTAATATTAGGTATACTTTTGAATACTGCATTCTTAAATAAAATATAGATTCTGCTGCAATATTATTTAAAAAAAAAAGACTCATTTGAAAAGACCTTGATGCTGGGAAAGACTGACGGCGGAGGAGAAGGGGATGACAGAGGATGAGATGTTGGATGGCATCACCAACTCAATAGACACGAGTTCGAGTAAACTTTGGGAGTTGGTGATAGACAGGGAGGCCTGGTCTGCTGCACTGCATGGGGTCACAAAGAGTTGGACATAACTGAGCAACTGAACTGAACTGAATTACAACACTGTAAAAATTCTTATACAGTAATTTAAGCTACAGTAAAGTTTAAGTGAAGCTACATGTTAAGTAATTAAAATCACATGGTATTGGGAAAAGAAAAGGAAAGCAAATTGATGGAATAGAAAGAAGAGATCAGCGAAAATAAATAAATAAATACACACATATGGATATTTAAATTACAACAAAGTGCTATAGAACCATGGGGGAAATGAATGTTATCTCAATAAACAATACAGTGACAATTGGATATTCACGCTGGAAAAAAACAGGAATAAAATAATCCCTCACAACAACGAGTCAAATGAACACAAAATTCCAGTTGGATTAGAGATATCATGTATACATTCACAGTGTCTGTAACCCAAGATAAAGTGACCAAATAAGCAAAAAGATTCAAGCATTCACAATGAGAAAAGTCAATCAATAGCAACAGAAAAGGAAATGTTAAACATGGTGGAATTTTTAGACAAACATGCTGAAAGACAGCTTTTATAAATATGGCATGTATGTTCAAGAAGGAATAATAAATTATTAAATTTATGAGAAGAGAATGGAAGATGCAAAAACAGAACTCAAAACATATGACATTGGAAAATATCTGAAACAAAAAATACACTCAGGGATATTAATATAGATTGGATACTGCAGAATAAAAAGACACATGAATTTGAAGACACAGCAGTAGAAACTATGCAAAATAAAGCACAATTAGAAATGAAAGTCTAAAACATTTTCTACTGAAATTTAATAGCATAAATTTACAGGAAAAAAAGGAGATCTCCATAGCTTTGGAATAGGGAGCATTCTCAAGGGGTCAGAGATTACTGGAGTTGAAATAGAGACTCTGTGTCCAAAAAGGAAAAAAAAGAGAGAGAGAGAAGAGATAGTCAGAGGACAAGCTGCATAAAACCAAGATGACAAAAGGCCTGCTGCTGCTGAGTCACTTCACACCAGATTTCAGGTTCTGATCAAAGAAGGGATTTAGGAGAACAGACTCACTGATGGGGTGAATTACAAAGGCATGACGGATCCAGTGTTTGATTGCGTAGTTGCTCAGTCCTATCTGACTCTTTGTGACCCCATGGACTGCAGCCCACAGCCTCCTCTGTTCATGGGGATTCTCCAGCAAGAATACTGCAGCGGGTTGCTATGCCCTCCTCCAGGGGATCTTCCGAACCCAGGGATCGAACACAGGTCTCCCACACTGCAGGTGGATTCTTTACTGACTGAGCCACCAGGGAAGTCACACAGGCCCGCAGTTACAGTTTCAGAGTGAGTTAATAGTTGCCAAACTTAATTTCAAATCTAATTCTAACTTCAAACCCATGCTCTTTCCAAAAGAAAAAAAAATCTTACCCTTTATAAAATGTAAAATGCTGCATAGTAATTAAACCTGAGGAATTTCATGGACTCAAAGTGGAAGTTTCAGGACTAGATTAAAGGCATATGTTGGAATCAAAACATCTTGTATTCTTTCTCCCAAGAAAACTCAGCTATCAAATGAATAATCCAGGATTAGGTGTGAGCCAGCCAGGCTAAAGTCACAGGGCACACAGTCACCTAAGACCACCACAATGGCACCTGCTTGATTGTGAATTTAATTAGCTAATGAGACATGCATTGTGTATTCACTACAGGTTCTAATAGTATATTTCTGGAAATTTAGTTATATTTCCTAGTTTTGCCATGTCCAATGATTCATGAAATAGATACTGTTAGCCTTTCCTGGTGTCTCTGCACAAACACATTCCAAATGATTGAGAAGGCCTGCCTCTGAATTTGAAAAGAAAAGGCAAACAAAATGAGGCTAGTCTAGAGATAACAATGTAAAAAAAGTAGTCATTCTTTCAATAGAATCATAATTTTTAGTATAAGATTGAATGACTTAACACAACCTTTCTCAGCACTGTCTGTGGGCAGCAGTTTATCCACGTTTAAAACAGCAAATATTCTTACCAAGTTATTCAGGTTTCAAGGATATATTTATTTCACAATATTAAATTTTATATTTTGAAATAATGATAGTTTCACATTAAGTTTTAATAAAAAAAATTAGAGCTCCTATGCCCCTTTACTATGCCCCCTTTCTTCTTAAGGTAACATCTTGCAAAATTAGAGTTTAACATCATAACCAGGATATTCCCATGTACACAATTCAATAATTTTATTCTGATTTCTGTAGTTTTATTTGTACTCATTTGTTGAATGAGTGTGTGTGTGTGTGTGTGTGTGTATATGTATTTCATTCCATATAAGTTTACCGAGTGTATATAAAAAAATCTTCACTTCCACAGTGAAGAAACAGAAGTTTCACCACCACAAGGATCCATCTTTTGGTCCTTTTGATAATCAAATCTTCCTCCTCCCTGTTTCCCTCCTGTATTACTAACCTTACAACCACTGATCTGTTTTCCATCTCTACAATTTTTCCTTTTCAAGAATGTTATGTAAATAAAATTATTCAGCATGTAAATTTTGTGGCTGTCCTTTTTTCGCTCAGCCAAAATTCCTGTAGATTCACCCAAGTAGATGAGTATAATTAATAAGTGTGTGTGTGTGTGTATATGTATTTCATTCCATATAAGTTTACCGAGTGTATATAAAAAAATCTTCACTTCCACAGTGAAGAAACAGAAGTTTCACCACCACAAGCATCCATCTTTTGGTCCTTTTGATAATCAAATCTTCCTCCTCCCTGTTTCCCTCCTGTATTACTAACCTTACAACCACTGATCTGTTTTCCATCTCTACAATTTTTCCTTTTCAAGAATGTTATGTAAATAAAATTATTCAGCATGTAAATTTTGTGGCTGTCCTTTTTTCGCTCAGCCAAAATTCCTGTAGATTCACCCAAGTAGATGAGTATAATTAATAGTTTCTTTTTGCTGTTGAGTAGTATTCTATGCTATGAATACATTACAGTCTGTTTAAGTATTGGGTAGGCCAAAATATTCATTTAGGGTTTTTCCACAAGATGAATGAACTTTTTGGCCAACTGAATATTAACCCATTGCAGGATATCTGGATTGTTTCCAGTTTGGTTTATTATATATGAAGCTCTTGCATACATCTGCGTATAGGACTTTTATAAACATAAATTTTAATTTCTCTGGGATCAATGCCCAAAAGTTCAATCGCTAGGTCAGATTGCTAATGATCTGTTTAGTTTTACTAGAAACTAACAAGCTGTTTTCTAGAGGAGGCATACTGACTTTAAAGAAAGAGAAATAGTGTTTATTGAGCACTTACTATGTGTCAGGTGCTTAATTTGTTAATTCATGCTTAATTTATTTAACAAACATTTGTTGACCACCTACTACAGTCATGATATACTATTCAAGAACTGGGACTAAAGTGATGAACAGCATAGTTTCCCTGCCTACATCCTAGTATATGAAGAAAACAATGATAAAAATATAAA
>SJYC01146871.1:0-41176 GCA_006408675.1 Madoqua kirkii | reverse complement strand
TTAAAAATTATATATTTTATATATGAATAAATGTTTATAGAGATAAAGAATAACTATATCTGTAAACATTAATAAATAGAAAAGCACAAATGCTCAGGCAGTTCAAGATCTTTAGGAATATGTTCTGAACCATTAGCAGCATCTATGGGTATAAATGCTATGGGTTTACACTAGATGGAACTTTTACTTTTTAAATTATGCATTTGTAGATTTCACTTTTTTATAATAGATACATAACTTTGTGATTATAAAATAAAATGCTGTTAGAAAATAAAAGAAATGCAATTTGATATCTAAAATAAGGAAAGGCATTTAAAGATCCAAATCTTAAGGTTGTGATTTCCTTTTTCTTGTGAAATTATCTTTCTGAACTTTTCCTGACATCTTAAAAGATCCAGGTTTGGTTTGAGTAATGACTGGGTAGACTCATATTTGATCTGTCATTTCCACTCTTTTAATTACTGTGGAAGATTACTTAGGTACTAAAGAGAGAATTCCTTCCTGTACTAATAGGATGGTTATTTGAAGAGAAGCAAAATTTGGCATCAACTGAAAAGTCATCAACTCCCAGTATTATTTAAAACCCTTTCTAGATAGAGTTTACTGAAAACATTTAAATGAAACATTGAAAAAACAACACTGTAAAACCAGAGAATGTGCTTTTAATCCCTTTGCTGGAGTAATTACTGATACTTGAGATTACAAGGAGTTTATGGAAAATACTATTTATCTAGGTTTGAATATTAATGAAGACAGATGGTATTTTAGAAAAGAGAAACAATAATCAAAAAACCAATACTGATGATTCAGTATTTCTTTTGTTTAAATGCATTTGTTTGTTTCTTTAAGGCCAACTGCTCTTATATTTTGTGGCTGCATTTTTAAATCAAAAATGTGTTTAAAATTTCTGCAAAACCCAGTTATGTCTGAACCATCAATTTCTATTCAAGTGCCCACTATAAAATAAAATTTCTAAACGATTCTATTGCTATAAAAATGGTTAAGACAAAGTTCCTGCTTCCTGAATTTTATTCTTGTCTTTGTAACTAGCAAGCTACTACCAAGTTTTATCTTCAATTCTATCTTTTGTGATCTAAAGATTGTTAGGTATCTGATCAGGGTATTATTAAACGCACACTCTTCAGGGTCACTCCTGTAAACCTCCCTTTCTTCTTCTTATCACAGGTTTTGAAGGCTGGATGAAAACTTATTAACTTTAATAACAAGAAAAGAGCAATGGCAATAGTATCTATGCAACACAGAACTGTGCTAAGAATTGAAGACACAAACAGGTGAACGAACAACTGGCAGAGGAAGGATTTTAGCCGAGTCATCTGACTAACCCGGAGAAGGGCATGGCAACTCCTTCCAGTATCCCTGGCCAGAGAATCCCAAGGACAGAGGAGCCTGGCGGGCTACAGTCCATGGGATCACAAAAGAAAGAAACAGAACTAAAGTGACTTAGCATGCACTCACACACATCTGACTCCAAAGACCTGTTAGAGCATCTCATTCAGTTTCTTACCAAAGCTGTTGGTATGTCCTACCATGAAAAGGACACATTTGGATTCAGTTATAATGTGCTCAATCCCCTTGATATCTGTGTGATTCTGACTAAAGCATCTGATCTAAGTCCAGCTGCCACTTATATAAAGCAAGCACTGCGATATCTGGCCTAAGGGTGCCCCGAGAAGGCAGAGAGACAGTATGCGCAAAACAGCACAGGGTCCGCATGATTTTAAGGCCTTATATCTGTGGCAGTAGTGCTACTATTATTTTAAACATAATATTATAAATAGCCAAAATGAGTCAGTAAAAAGAACTTACTTGCCCACAGTTAAGGAGCATCAGAACTTGAACCTGGGTCGCTTGAAAACCAGATGTGTCTCATCTCTCCAAGTGGAGAGATAGTTTTCAGGTGGTCCATAGCAAAAACATCAGTCTGTGGACATATATAAAACTCTTAAATTCTCTGTCAGGTAGTTTCATGATGTTTACATTCTTAAGGCTGATACCTGACAACCCTGTAACTGTCAGCATCTGACTAAGCTAATAGGCCATGGGCCCATTAGCAAGTGAAACCTATTCAGGAAGCCACACCTCTATTCACAGGTGATCACTGTCCCCACTACATCTTCACAACTCTCTTGCCCCAATTAAGAGCCCATTAACCCACTGAGTTTCAATACAAATCACCTTCATATTTTGAACAGACTTCATTTCAGAGAAACTAACTTGTACCTTTAAGGTGAAGACCCATAGAGTTTATCGTTACTGGGGGAAGGTTTCTAAGCTCCAGTTGAAACTAGGGCCAAAACTGTGCTCAGTTTGGAAGAAAATGTCTTAAAAATAGAGAGTATCAAATCATTATCATCTTCAGAACAATAATAATTTTGAGTGGGACAACAAGATAGTGGTGAACACTATCACAAGATAGTGTTCACCACTTTAAACACTAGACATCCATGATTTCATCTGGTTATAATAACTAAATTGCATATGACCTCTTTTAGAATAAGGATGAAATCACGGCTCAGACACTGTAAGAACTTACCTGATATATCACACAGCAAGACTGGTGAAATGAAAAATGTGCCTTTTATTTTTACTTAAAAAACTAAAGAAACTTTTGACCAACCCAATATCTTTCTACTGTAAGACAGAATTCCTTTGGGAAACGGACTATATATAATGTGACTTGTTTTCCTTTATCAGAAAATAACGTCCTACTCTTTTGCAACCCCCTGGACTGTAGCCTGCCAGGCTCCTCTGTCCAGGGAATTTTCCAGGCAAGGGCATTACAGTGGGTTGCCATTTCCTTCTTCAGGGAATCTTTCTGACCCAAGGATCAAACCGGTGGCTCCTGTGTGGGCAGGTGGATCCTTTACCACTGAGCGACCAGGGAAGGTATTGCAATTAGGGGGCAGTGCGTAGCTATAGCCTTTATTACTAAATAAACAATGTCTCCTAGAAAATAGGTGTAGATGTATTTGTACCTTATATAGGTAAGTATATACCTTACAAACTTAACTGGCATAATATAGAAAAGTTACCTTATAAATTATGAAACGCTGAGCCTTTGAAGAGGAGAAAATATGGCGGAAATGTTACCGAGACAGATCCAGCCGCCTGATGCACGTGGATGCGAACGCTGAGAAGCTGAAATTCACAGTGGAGAGTTTATTCACAAATGAAGCCAAATGAGGAGAAGGGAGAATAACTCTCATGTTCCCCTCCTCAAGAGGTTGGAATATCTCTGGGTGAACAGGGTGGTTCTAGGCATTGGTGGAAGGTGACTAGAGGAAACTGGTGCGTCCTAGGTGTAGTGCGCTTGTGCACCTGGGCCACTTGCGTCTGCATATTCAAAACGGCGGCACTTAGCATCTTAAGAGGGTGGAGTTTCCCTGCCCCGTGACATTAAAGGGCCACCCAAATGATACCTTCACAGGTGCAGTTTACGGGTCTGTGGTCCCAACCAGCCCCTAACAGGCTTGCATTGGGCGGGATTGGATGCCAAATTCCTGAAAACTACTGAGCTGCATGAAACTTGGGAAAGAAAAAGAAATACCCTCCCTCCCCTGGCAACCTAAAGCCAAGTTAAATCAATGAAGGCAGTATACAAACAAAAGGGTTTTTAACAAGCTGTTCCCTTAACAGTTCTGTAACACAAGTTCAAGAATTTCTAATCGTTATGAGTTTCATTAACTCCATGGGGCATGGTTTCAGAAATATTATTGGACTTGGAATCAGAAGAGCCTGGGCTGAACTCTGAATCCATCACATATTAGTTGGGTGACCTTGTACATAACCTTCCTCAATTTTGGTTTATCTTTAAAAGTACATCAAAGTATATTTCTTTAAGAATGAAAAGTGATACACAAAAGTTACATGTATCTATATATTCACCTATCTATAAAATTTAGCCTTTCTAGAGGTAAACATCCAAAAATTTAGGAATTATAATTTTAAAGTAAATCCACGTTTGAGTTGCCTTCAGGTTCCATGTCATCCATGTGCTTTTGCCTTTTTCTTCTAATTTTTTTTCCTTTTCTTTCTCAGGAAAGAGCTTCCAGAACACATCCTCACAAGTTATAACCAGAGCATCCTTAATAATTTCCAGTCCCCATGGAACGGGATGGCGCATGTAGTTGGGTCGCAGTTGCCTGAAGCCCTTGTTCTTGGCACTGAGCTGCCCAGTAAGGCTGCATAGCTGGGAATTAGTGACAGGATGCTGGCCTATGTCTTTTCCCCTGGCAGAGTCATCCTTTTTTTTTTTTTTTTGCAACAGAAAGTGGGCTCAGACAAGCATTTCCTGCTCTTGGCACTAGTGTGAACACTTCAGAAGAAGGATTTGCCTCTATCGACTGAAATTTCCAAATCACTAAGAGAATTTCATTATCCCTTGTTAAAAATTTCTCACCTCTGCTCCAATATTGGACAGGGATTAAATTTGGTTTTGGAATTGTGTTTTCAAATGAAAATGCCACTTGCTGTCAATTTCAATGTCATTTATATGTAAAATCTCCGTCCCTCTCCTCAAGGTACGGCAGCTGTTTGGAGACTTGATGAATCGTTTTAACAAGGAAAACCAAGCAGAGTCAATAAATGTTCTTTTCTTTCCCATCTTAAAGTTTGTTTAATTATTTTCATTGTAGTGTTCATTTATGTTGTCTTTCATCACTAATTTCAGATAATGTTTAATAATACCAATAAAATAAATATGATTAACATTTCAAAAAGTATTTATGATATCAGTTTTACAAGATAACCATTTTGCAAATTCTGGTGTTTTCATCTATTATTTTTTGACTGCAAAATAAGTGTGGAAAACAGTGAGAAGTCATAAGGATTTCACTACAGGAATTCATATTCTAAATCAGTAGTTCTCAGAATTTGGCATAGCTCTGTTGTTGCTGCTGTTCAGTTGCTAAGTCCTGTCCAATTCTTTGTGACCTCATGGACTGCAGCCTGCCAGGCTCCCCTGTCCTTCACTATCTCACAGAGCTCACTCAAATTCATGTCCATTGAGTCGGTGATGCTATTCAACCATCTCATCCTCTGCTGCCCCCTTCTCTTCCTGCCCTCAATCCTTCCCAGCATCAGGGGCTTTTCCAGTGAGTCAGCTATTAACATCAGGTGGACAAAGTACTAAAGCTTCAGCTTCAGCAGCAGTCCTCCCAATGAACATTCAGGGTTGATCTCCTTTAGGATTGACTGGTTTGATCTCCTTGCTGTCCAAGACTCTCAAGAGTCTTTTCCAGCACCACAATTCAAAAGCATCAGTTCTTCCGTGCTCAGTCTTTTTTATGGTCCAACTCTCATATCCATTCCTGACTACTGGAAAAAACATAGCTTTGACTATATGCACCTTTGTTGGCAAAGTGATGTCTCTGCTTTTTAATATGCTATCTAGGTTTGTCATAGGTTCCCTTCCAAGGAGCAAGTGTCTTTTAATTTCACAGCTGCAGTCACCGTCAACAGTGATTTTGGAGTCAAAGACAAGAAAATCTGTCACAGCTTCCACCTGGCATGCCTCAGAAACACCTAAAAGGCTTAAGAAATAAATGGACATTCCTGGGCCCCATGTCAGTTTCTGATTCAGTAGGTCTCTGAAGGGATCACAGAATATACAGATCCAGAAAATTCCTAGTTGATACTTCTGTTGCTGCTCAGGGGGATCTCATGCTGAAAATTCCTCTAAATTATTCTGATAAGCATATTAAAGTAATATGAGCAAGGAAAAGGAATGAAGACTATATACTAAAATTTTGCTCTGAATCACTTTGCTTTCACAATAATAGATATTTTTGTCATGTTTTGGAGGTATGCAAATTAAGGCTTAGATGTGTTAAGGAACATCTCAAAGCTACCTAAGAAAGGATGAAACTGGAATTCAAAGGGTTGCCAGTGGGATTCTAAAACTGGGTTCAGGGACTTCCCTGGCAGTCCAGTGGTTAAGAATCTATACTTCAAGGGCAAGAAGCGTAGGTTTGATCCCTGGCCACGAAACTAAAATCCCACACAGGAGCTAAGATTGCATATGCCAAGTGACATGCAAAAAGATTTTTTAAAAAAAATCTAGGTTAGAAAATTCAAGCACTTTTAAGGGACATACACTTAATATACTTAAGAGAAGCCGTTTGAATGATAAATGGCCACCAACACTCAGTCCCAGGTTCTGGAAGATAACAGGAAGCAGTGGAGATTATAGTGACTGTTAGAGGAAATCTCTGGCTCAGACTGTGTAAACTGTTGCCATGAGGGATATTATAGAACTGTGCCCCCTTTATATGCTGAAGTTCTAACCCCCAGTACCTCAGAATGCAACTTTATTTGGAGACAGAATCTTTAAAGAGGTATTAAGATTAAACGTCATGCTCGTTGTGTCCAACTCTTTGCAACCTCACGGGCTGTAGCCCACCAAGCTCCTCTCCATAGAATCTTCCAGGTAAGGACACTGGCTGCTGCTACTGCTGCTAAGTTGCTTCAGTTGTGTCTGACTCTGTGTGACCCCATAGATGGCAGCCCACCAGGCTCCCCTGTCCCTGGGATTTTCCAGGCAAGAACACTGGAGTGGGTTGCCATTTCCTGCTCCAATGCATGAAAGTGAAAAGTGAAAGGGAAGTCGCTCAGTCGTGTCTGACTCTTTGTGACCCCATGGACTGCAGCCCACCAGGCTCCTCCATCCATGGGATTTTCCAGGTGAGAGTACTGGAGTGGGGTGCCATTGCCTTCTCGCAAGGATACTGGAGTAGGTTGTATTTCACATAATAAGCCTAATCCAATATACCTCGTGTCCTTAGGAGATGCGAGATTAGATTACACAGAGACGAACTTGCAAGGACACAGTGAGGAGACCACCTGTGAGCCAAGAAGAGAGGCCTCAGAGGAAACCAGACACCAGAGCTGCCCACTCCTTGACTTTGGACTTCTAGTCTCCAGACTGTGAGAAAATAAATTTCTATTTTTTAAGAAGATATCCAGTAGTGGTATCTTGTTATGGCGGGTCCAGTGAACTAATATAAGAATATTGTATATTAGCCAACTACATCGTCAGATTACTTTCAAGAAGTCAGAAATTTGGAATATATGTAAAATCTTTTGATTTTCAAATCTTGGCAACTAAATCAAATTTATTTAAAACATTGCAGATACAATTCTTCAGGTAAAATAAAAGAGTTAATTTCCATGGTCTGCATGGAATTTGTAGCACAAAATGATTGTTTAACAAATGTTAGTGTTCCTTTCCTTCTTAGGCGATAGTAAAATTTTGTGGCATTGTTGGAAACATTGTCATTTCTCTTAGAGAGATTCCCCTGGAGTTTTGGGAATAGAAACCACTTAAATGTGGTCTCTTACCTTCCTTTCTTGTTCTTTCAGTTTGAAGCTTATACCAGAAGACATTCTTGAGAGAGTTGAGATTGAAAAATGTGGGAAGGGAGTCAGTTTCTGCAAATTCTGAGAAACAAATACAAAGAAAGCACCAGAAATAAGTGAATTTGGGGGAGGGAGAGCAACTTTGTTTTCCATGAAGAACCGCAACGTGGGATCCGTGGTTGTTGTGCCTCTTTTTGGAGGTCTCTTTTATGCGCCTCTTTTGCGGACACTTATCAGAAAGATGCAAATGGACAAGAGCAGATCATAGTTACCCATTTTTCCAAAACACGGGTAGAAGGATAAGAAACATGATGGAAAATTTTTCATTTCCTTCTGAGTTAAAGGACATTCACAGTAAAGAATCTGCGTGCAATGCAGGAGATCAAGGTTCAATCCCTGGGTCAGGAAGATCTGGAGAAGGGCATGGCAACCCACTCCAGTATTCTTGCTTGGAGAATCCCATGGACAGAGGAGACTAGCAGGCTATGATATACACGGCTGCAAAGAGTCAGATGAGACTGCAGCGACTGCACATGGGCAAAGTACCAAGGTGACATGCAGGAATCTTAGCACAAGTTCAGTGGGAATTTGAAGTCTGTCTTTGAACAGAAAAAAATTTTGAAAAGTTTTAACTTCAGAATCTCTGCCAGTAAACACCACATTACATTCGTCAAGTCTGAGTCTCCCTGCTGTCTGTGTTTACTGTAGTCTTGGGAAAAAGACTGTATTTCCTGCTACAATGGAGTTTCATTAGAGTGACTGTCAGGTTTTTGACTGCAACCCCAATAAAATAGTTTTACATCATTATTTAGTACACACAGATCCATGGATATAACTGAAACAAACATTTTATGAAACAATGAAACATTTCATCAAACATCACTATGCATGATGTCTCAGTATTTTCTTTTCTATTTCATTTTTTGAAAATATTGGTTACAGTCACCAAATCAATTTTATGATCCTCTAGATGAGTGGTAACCTACAATTTAAAAACTTAAGATATTGGAAAAACTGCTTTAAAAAATTTAAGAAATTGAAAGGACCAAGAAGGGTGTATAGTCTAATAATTCAGTTTGATCTGTGCATATCCATAGAAGTTATTCTCAGATTGATGTAACAGATAGATTAAATGTTAAGATTTAGGGATAAGTTGAGAACACACTATATTTCATGTATTTTTCTAGGTGGTTATATAAATGAACACAAAATTTTAAAGGAGGTTCCTTCATCATGAAAGAAGGTTCCTTCTTCTATGAAGCAGCTGCTAATAACAAAGATGTTCATAATTTAATGATGGGTTGTAATAAAAGCCATGAATAAAATACAGCCTCATGAGACAATGGAAAATTACTAGGAGTATATTTTTAGGTACTGTAGTCACAGTAGTAGTTTCCAAAGGATTAGTTATGTGTTTCAGAATTAGTTACGTGTTTCCTAATTATGTTTCAGAAGAGGAAAAGAATAGGTGGAAGGTTATATTTTGCCAGATGAGTAAAATGAAGCAAGGGAAAGGATGAGACATAGGGAGCTGCCGTGTGTGTGTAAGGGAATGCCTTTCATGAAAGATTATTGAATGTAAACTGTGGAAGGAGAGAGTTGAAGATCTGACAGAGTTCATGGTAAGTAAAATGAGTAGTAAGCTCAGGGAATTCTAGAAAAGATGGGGTGGAATAATTACTGGAATAATTGCCTTTCCAGAATCAATTAGTTGGAAGTGTTATCATAGACTTTAACTTTTGAAAGCAAGATTCTAGAAGTTGTACAGCTACAGATAATAGTAAGACTTAGTCTACATTTATTGAAAAAAGTTGCCAAGGTGACAGAGAGGAAAACAGAGCTTGAAGTGAGACACTCAAACACTGAGACACTAAGTTGCTGGATGGATCACGTCTAGCAATGTGCAAACATCAAAAATGAGAGTGACAAGGTGCTGAAACTTTCAGTGATTAATGTTCGAGAGGTCTACGGATGACTTCATATAACAGGACATAACCATACATAGGTTGTAATCTGATGGTATGTGCTTCAGAAGATCTGTACTCGACCCCAAGAAGAAGGAAGAAACAGTTTCTTACTAGAAAACTATGTAAAAAGAATGCTGGTCCCAAATCTAGGCCCAGGAGTAAAAAGAGTTTGATATCATCATCATCAATCAATATTAATGATGGTAATAGTTTTCATACTGATAATAATATGTCCACATATATACTTGTTTCCTTACTTTAAGTGAGGTTCTCCAAAGTCTATTTTAGGTCTCAGTACTCTACGCCTTCGTGTATCCATGATCAGCCTAAAGAAGAGCACATACCTTTAGAGGATAACTGGCTGAGATGCATGCGTAGATAACCAGCAAGGAAAGAGCTCCTTCCTCTCTCATTCCCTGTCAAGTTTCTCCCTGGGACAGTGCCTGGCAAGCAGAATGAACTCAGTGGTGTTTTTGGAAGGAAGAGAGAATAAGAAAATCAGGAAGGGACAAGGAAAGGTTGCAGTTAGGCACTCATGCCTGCTCTGTCACGTCCAGAGCTCCAGGAACACATATCCCAGTTATACCAAGCGAGGCTGCATGAGGTCAAGGCAGGGAGCTCTCCTATCAGGCAAGGAGGCAAGTCTTCATAGCGAGGGGGAAATGAAACCCGCTTGAGCTTGAGAAGGCCAAAGCTCCATAGTGGAGATGTTTACGTTCCCCTAATTCCCTAGGGAAACAGGGTAGAAGGAAATTGTGTTCCCAACTCAGAGTGGCCCTGAACCTTTTATTTAGCCACGGCCACTCTCAAAGTTTTGCCCACTTCAAAAAAAGTTACCCTGGACTATTTTTATAAAGCTTTGTCTCCCTGGAGTAAACTGCTGCACTGTTTTACGTTTACGTTTCTCAAGCAGCCTCCATCCCAGAGGAGCCCACAGCCATGCTTCCCGGGGAATGGCACTTAGCATTTCTGAGTACTTCAAGTACTTATCACCTTGCAGGCACTCAGCAAACCAACTAATTACTCCATAGAAAGGCACCGTGGGAAAAACACGCTTATTCAGGTTTAGAAAGCTGTCAGGTTTAGAAAGGGAGGAAGCAATGTCAATACCTCCACTGACAAGGATACAGAGGCAGACGGAGTAGGATCTCGGGCTCGCAAGAGAGTCTCCCCAAGACTGTGTTAAACACGATTACAAATGAACACTGTCACAGACGAACAGTGCTGACAGTCCTGAATCCCTTGCTGAAAATGATTATATTTAAAGAAGTAGCAGATGAGTTCATATACATAAGTAAAGAGGATTGATTTGATATTAACAAATAAATAGGTCTATAGGTGTAGGTACATAAGGGTGAGACTCATTAATCTGTGCCAATGCTTTGACAGATGAAAACCCTTTCTGTTTCAAACGTTGAGCCTGAAAAATAAAATAACTGCCCTTACTATTTGATGCTACTCCATTTGGACAGTGCCTATTATAGACACACTATTGTTCTACCTATTTGTGCATCATCCAAAAATGTGTACAGAGTGCTTGATATATACTGGATATTCTGCTACTCATTGATGGTAGTGTGGTAAGACAGGCAAAATCCTTGTATTTAAGGTGTTTCCTGTCTAGAGAAGACTAGAAGCTAAATGAGCAATTACCATGAGCCCTGTGATTCTACATCAGAAGAACAGGACACCATGGTGTGGTTAAAGTTGAATCAGAGGAAAAACCAAGGAAATCAAGGAAAATTTCTAAGAAAAAGTAATATTTAAGGGATACATTTTTTGTGCATAGAAATTAGCCAGATAAAAGCCTAGATTTCTTAGATTTACCTAAATTTATCTGAGATTTACCTAGATTTCTTAACAGTAATAAGACCTAACTATTGACATGTATGTGAACTTCCCCAATGGCTCAGTAGTAAAGAATCCACTTACAATGCAGGAGACACAAAAGACTAGGATTTGATACCTAGGTTGGAAAGATCTCCTGGAGAAGGAAATGGTGGCCCACTTCTTGCCTGAGAGTCCCATGGACAGAGGAGCCTGGTGGGCTACAGTCCAAAGAGTCACAAAGAGTTGGACTTGACTAAGCACACACTAACATGTATACTGTTTTATATAATTTATACTGTATTTACAAATTTAATCTCAAGTTAGATATCTTAACCCCTTGGAGGGAACTGGGATCATTATCAAGGGAAAGACCTAAAAGTAAAAAAGGCCCAGAAAAGTTACAATAGCCAAGACCTGACAACTAAAAAGCGTCAGAGGTCCAATTTAGGGTCAGGATTTGACTTCTGTTTATAATGATAATCCAAGCTCATTCATTCTCAGACTGATTAAATCAGAAAATCCATTTTCTAGAAAGGTACTTTCTATGACCTATTTTAACGAGATGCTTAACTTTACCTTTTGCTCAAAACTAAAGGGGACCTTTTCTTCCAAAAGAGAATGTAACATCAACGGCAGCTTTATAAACAAGTGGTGCTCTAACACACTGGAAATAAAGCTCTTAATAAGCTGTAATAGACTTCTACATAATATAGCCAGGTAACCATGACTTTTCTCAGGTTTGAAATCATGAAGCAGCAGCATAAGGTGCTAAGAACAAATAGTATCACGCTAAGAAGCTTCAGTCATTTCTGACTCTGTGCAACACTACAGAATCTAGCCTGCCAGGCTGCTCCATCCCTGGGATTCTCCAGGCAAGAATACTGGAGTGGGTTGCCATGCCCTAAGAATAAATAGGCTCCTATTTAAAACAAATATCAGGGACATTCCTGGTGGTCCAGTGGTTAAGACTTAGCCTTCCAAAGCAGGGAGTATGGGTTCAGTCCCTGGTCGGGGAGCTAAAATCCCACATGCCTCACCACTACAAAACTGAAACATAAGGCTGAAGCAATATTGTAACAAATTCAATGAAGACCTTTAAAAGTAGTCCATATTTAAAAACAACAACAACAACAAAAAAAAAACCACCTTAAAACAAACCCACAATAGCCATGACAGCATATAACATAGACCTTGCCAGGGGAAGTGATTTTTGAATAATTGTTTTTAATGCATTTCCTTATTTTCTTGCACAGACAGTAATATGTATCTATTACTTATACACAAGTAGTCCCAGGTCTTGAACATTTCCATAAATCAGTAGTATTGTCATGCAAAGACTCAGTTTCCCAGCACTCTCCATTGCAGTGAAGCAGATTGGGGCTAAAAAATAGACATTAACTGGAGTTCTGGTTATTTGCCTTATTGTGCTTCTCTGCACCAAACTTTTTTGTTTAAGCCAATTCCCCATTTTCTAGCTGTGAAATAAAGAAGTTGGTGTTCTCAAGAATCCCTAAAGACCAAAACTCCACGGTTGCCAAGATGATGATTGATATACTCATGGTTATATATACACACCAAACAGAAGATTTGGCATATTCACTAGCAGCATTTATTGAACTATTATTAAGCTTTTTTTTTCCCAGGCTTGGTGCTACCCACAGAGACAGACATAGTCCCATATTCCAGAGAATTAGATTTATATGGATCCAATATTCACATAAATACAAGGGAGTCCTATAAGATATACTGACTATCTGGAGGGGGTAGCTATTCCCTTTTCCAGGGGATCTTCCTGACCCAGGGATGGAACCCAGATCTCCTGCACTGCAGGCAGATTCTCTATAAGATTTATGATACAATATGAAGATAAACAATGTGAAGAGAAGGTACAAAAGGTGAGCCTAACTTAGCCTGGGAAGTGGGATATAAAAGTCTCTCCCAAGAAAATAACTTTTAGGCTAAGATGTAAAAGATGTAGACATGATCCAGTGAAGAGGGGGAAGAGCCCTGCAGAGAGATGTGATTCAGAAGTGAGCAGGATGCGTTTCTGCAGCTGGCAGTGGTTCACTGTGGGCTGAGAACAGGAGTGGGATATATGGCTGACCACGGAGCAAAGGTTTGGTTTGGGGGCTGTGCTCAGGTTTGAGATGAGAGTCATAGAAACCCATTCAGATATTTTAAGCAGTAGAGGTAAATGTGTGTGGATGTGATATAATCACCATTGTGATCGAAGAGACCAATCTAGTTTGGATTTGGAAGAAAAAGAACTGTGGTTCACCAGGCAAGAAGTTGTGATGTTTAATTTTATGTCTCAACTACAGTGAGCCACAGGATACCCAGGGAGCTGGTGAAACATTATTTCTGGTTGTATCTGTGAGGGTGTTTCTAGAACAGATTAGCATTTGAACTGGTGGATTAAGTGAACCAGATGGCCCTCTGCAATGTGAGTGGGCGTCTCCAGTCTGTTGAAGGCCTAAATAGAACAAAAGAGTAGAGGATGGTGGAATTCTTTCTGTCTGACCGCCTGAGCTAAGACATCGATCTTCTCCTGCCCTCGGAGCTCTTGGTCCACAGGCCTTCAGACCTGGACCAGAATTTACAGCATCAGCTCTCTGGCGCTCAGGCCTTTACACTACACCACTGGCTTTCCTGGATCTCCAGTTGCCATCACCAAATTGCCGGACTTCTTAGTCTCAAGAATTATGTGAGCCAATATCTTATAGTAAGTGTCTTTTTCTTTTCTTCCCCTCTCTCTCACTCTCACCCTTTCTCCCTTTCTTTCTTTCTTTCTCCCTCCCCCTTTCTTTCTCACTAGCTATCTACCTATCTCTATTTTTTTTTTAACTTTTTCTGGATATTGCAAACATAGGATGCAGAGGATATTGCAAACATCCAAGGAAAACATGATAGAAATTTGTCTAAAGAGTTGTTGAAAGTGATGGAGAGAAGAGAAAACGTTCCAGAATTATTGATATAGTGGGACTGGTGATATATTGGCTCTACTTTAGGAATGGTTTAGGGAGAGTTTAGTGTCAAGAATGACTCCTAGGTTTTTGGCTTGTCAGATTTATGTCAGTCAGAAATAGTCACTGAAAAGGTTAACATAGATAACATTATAAGAAGACCAAGATTAGGGTCAAGGGAGTACTCATCATTTCTTTTTTGATGCTGAGAATGTAAGTGCTCTTTCATAAACCAGGTAGATGTGTTGACTAGGCAGTAGGGGCTTATGGATTTAGAATTAAGAACATTGACCATTATTGTATGCATATACTTGAAAGTTATTTGCATGTACTCTGGTAGTTGAAACATTAAAAAGAGAATTCCTTACTTAACTAGAGAATATTACATTACTCTGGCTGTAGAGGGTCTTGCTATTTTCTGACATATGGAGCACAGCAGAGCATGTCACTTGAAAGACTTAGCTTGGACGAACAGACTTAGATGTCAGGGAACACCCAAGTTGATATAGACAATAAGATGGGCGAGAAAGGTGGGTTTGGGAATGTACTTATTTCTTGAGAATGTCATCTGTGCTAAGCTGGCTTAAAACAGCAGAAATTACTCTTTTTACAGTTTTGGAGGCCAGTATTCTGAAGTCAGATTTTCAGCAATGCAGATCCCATTTGGAAACCCCGAGGGGTAATTTGTGCCATATTTCTTTCCTTGCTTTCCAATGATAGGTGATTCCTAGCATTCCTGGTGTCCCTTGGTTTACAGATACATCCCTTCACTCCCTGCGTCTACCTTTACATTGCCTTCTCTGTGTTTCTGTGTTCTCTCCTACTGTTTCAAGGACACAAGTCTTTATACTTAGTGCCTACCCTGGTGGCTCAGCTGGTAAAGAACCTGCCTGCAATGCTGGAGACCTGGGTTCAGTCCTTGGGTTGGGAAGATCCCCTGGAGAAGGGAAAGGCCACCCACTCCAGTATTCTGGCCTGGAGAATTCCATGGACTATACAGTCCATGAGGTCGCAAAGAGTTAGACACGACTGGACGCCTTTCACTTTCACCCTAAATTTAGGGGAATCTCGTCTCCAGATCCGTAGCTCAGTTACTCTGTGTGCATGCTCACTCAGCTTGTATAACTCTTTGCAACCCTATGGACTGCAGTCCCCCAGACTCCTCTGGCCATGGGATGCCCTCCTCTAGGTGATCTTCCCAACCCAGGGACTGAACTGGTGTCCCTTACATTTCCTGCACTGGCAGGTGGGTTCCTTACCACTAGCGCAACCTGGGAAGCCCTTAATTACATCTACAGAGACCTGTTTCACATTCACAGGTATTCAGGTCTAGGACCTGGATATATCTTTTGGGGGATACAATTCAACCAACTACAGTGGAATATCAACATATAGATAACAGGGCAAGCAAGGGTTGAGGTTATATAGGGAGTGACTATAGGTTATTCAGGAGAGAGTAAAGAATGGAGACTTGAAGGAAATAGCAATTTTTAAGAAAATCCAGGCAAGATGATTGTAAGAATACAGCATCACAAAAATCAAAGGAAAGAGCTATTCAGAAAGAAGTTGAAGGAAGAAATAAACATAGCAGAAAGTTTGAAAAGGATCCTCTAAATCATCAATAACATGGTGATTGACTTTACATGAAAAGATTTAGGTGGGGTGATGATATAAAATCCTTACAACCACGGTGATTGAATTTACATGGAAAAACAGATGGGGTGATGATATAAAATCCTTACAACCCTGCAGTGTAGATAATGTTATCTAAACTTCCAGACAGCAGCACAAAAGATGCTAAATTGTTCAGAGTCACAGCTAATAAGCATTGGAACAAAAATATGAATTATCTATCTCATTAACTCTCAATAATATAGTATAATAGAAAGAACAGGGTTGGGAGTCAGCCACTTCCTAACTGTGTGAACTTGGTGAGATTAACTAAATTCTTTGAGCCTCAGTTTTTACATCTGAAGAGGTAGGTTAGTAATCATATCTGTTTCCCAATTTGGTTGCAGGTAAAAATACAGAAAATGGAGGTTTAAAGTATGTGCTTAGTTGACGACCCCATGGACTACAGACCACCAGGCTCCTCTGTCCATGCGGATTCTCCAGGCAAGAA
Organism: Madoqua kirkii; assembly: GCA_006408675.1. Classification (NCBI taxonomy): domain Eukaryota; kingdom Metazoa; phylum Chordata; class Mammalia; order Artiodactyla; family Bovidae; genus Madoqua; species Madoqua kirkii. Next base: position 24,917 of record SJYC01146871.1, on the reverse strand, counting down.
TACTGGAGTGGGTTGCCATGCACTCCTCCAGGGGATCTTCCCAACCCAGGGATTGAACCAAAGTCTCCCGTATTGCAGGTGTATTCTTTACTGTCCGAGCAACCTGGGTTATACAAATGACTTTATATGCTTTTCATAATTTTTCCCATTAAAGTAGAGGCCAATTAATCAACCACATGTAGAGATTATGGATAAAATCTTTCAGCATATAGCAATATTTGCCGCAAAGTTTTTAAGTAGGTCCAAGTGTAAGACAGAATTACCTCCCCAATTGTGTTGTATTTAAATAAATATTTTTTAGAGTATTTTAAAATAAGAATCTAGGAAAACTATAAAAATATTATATATATTTTAAGATAACTATAGTTTCATAAATAAAGTTTTGAAAACCTGGTTAAAAATGTACTTGGTTTCTTTCTTGTCAAATATCTTTTCATCATCACAATATGATGACAAAAAATGACAGTGACTCGCATATCTAGGAAAGAGAATCCAAGTTGTTGGTGGCATCTTTTGAAGAACTGGTCTAGGAAAAAAGTGTCTAAATATATAGAATATATTTTTGGAGTAGTTAAGAACTTAGGAAAATAACTGAAATTACATATAAAATGTATTTTATCTATTTATGCTTACTTTTGGCTCAATCAGGTCTTAGTGAAGGGACACAGGGACACGAGAACTTTCCTTGCAGCTTATGGGCTCCTGTGGTGTGTGGATTTCTCTCCAGTAGGGGCAGGCAGGCTCCAGAGTGCACGGAATCAGTAGCTGCCCTAAGGCATGTAGGATCTTAGTTTCCTGACCAGAGATGGAATTCATGTCCTTGCACTGGGAAGCAGATTCTTAACCACTGGGCCAGCAGCAAAGCCCCTGAAATTACTTCTTTGTCTACCATTGTATATGGAAATGCACATTGTTGTATTACCTACTAAAAAAAATGTTTAAAAAATTATAATAAGAAGCCCAAGAAAATATTCTTCTTTTTGTACTAATGAAAATAAAGGAATCACATGTTATTTTATTTTTTAAATTTTTCTACTTATAGGGATTATAAATAATGTGCAGCATAGGTTCTAGTTAAGTGAAATAAAAGATGATCACAAAACAACACAGTGTTAGCAACACACAATAATTTTTCACCTGGGAAGAGACTGAAACACAACATTCCCAAAGAGAGTTGTCCTAAGGTTGTAGGATTTTTGATATTTCGAAGTTTCTTGTTTTAAATTGTTCTTAGGTGTTAATTTTAAATACAATAAAAGCATGTACTTTTTGATATTAGAGTTTGAGGAATTGATTGAGCCAGAACATTTCACTGTTTCTGTATACAGTTTAATTGACTTTCACTCTCCTTTCAAATCTTCCATACATGTCTGATACCTCCAAACCCGTATACCTCTTTAGAAATAACCTTCTAAAGGTGGAGAAGATTATGTCACAAGATTGGTACCATTTAATCTTTCTGTCACCTTTAATAAGCTATATCCAACCATTTCCCCAGTGACTCAGTGGTAAAGAATTCACCTGCAATGCTGGAAGTCACAGGAGATGCAGGTATGATCCCTGGTCAGGAAGATCCCCTAGAGAAGGGCACAGCAGACCACTCCAGTATTCTTGCCTGGAGAATCCCATGGACAGAGGAGTCTGATGGTCTATAGTCCACAGGGTCACAAAGTGTCGGACACAATTGAAATGAACTAGCATGCATGCATGCGACCGTATCTTTACCTACATTTTCTTCTTCATCCTCTATGAAATACCAATGATATCTATCTGAAGTCTCAGAAAGCCAACTCAAACTCACTCAGAATATATCACCTTATTTACCTGAACATCCGGGGCCTGAGCTGACTTTCACCTCAGGCCTATACAACAGTATTTTCAGGGCTCATTCCATTGGCCCCACGCTCTGGACGACCCTGTGCTACATTTGTGCATATGAGCCATGTTCTTTGTTTGCATCATATTCTCTGTTCTCATCATATTCTCAAATGAGGTCTTCACACTTCAAAACTTTAATGACTGCAGGTCCAGAGATGAAACGATGCATAAACTGAGAGAGATGTTGTTCTGCTACAGAAGAAGTGAGATGTTTCACAGACACTGGTGTCAATGTGCTTCTTCTCATTCAGTAACCACTCAGTGTAAAATGGATGGGGAATCTAGAATGCGCTGCAGATTTAAACCATGTTGTGAGTTCTGAAAGACAAATGACCCAGGATTTTTTCATAAAAGTTGCAGAAAACTTTCATGGTTGCCCCAGTTTGTTGAAAAGGGATTCCTGATTCGTCACATTTAGAATCCAGAGCTACCATTTCCTCCTCTCTTTCTCTTTTGTCCCAGCTTCCTTCCCTTATCAACATGTATTGATCTAACCTATTGCTTTCGAGAGCTGCATACATTTTATATAATCAATCATTATATTAATTTATCTACCATTTCCTGTGAAACGGTAGATATGTATTTGCTTATTCTTAATTTATTTTGTTGTCATAAAAAATACATTTCTTGGTACATAAATCCTGGTGTACCAGTGTTATTTCTATAGATTAGATGTCCTAAATGAAGTTCGTTGGAAATAGCTTTTGGACATATTTTGCAAAGACTATATATAGTTTTATTAAAGTTATAAAACTTACTTTCAATAAAATGTTGTTATTAAACGGCAAAGAATTTAATTTCCAAGGATGACTCAAAAAATGATTATTTAGAGACAAATAGGTAGTTTCGTTAGAGTGTTTTAGCAAAAGTTTCAAACTGGCTCTTTGCTTATTGCCAGGCAAAGCCATTAGCTCTCTTCCTCAGATTCCCTCCTTCAGGATCTGGCCAATATATCACTTTGGACAAATACAATGAATGATGCTTGTGTGTGTGTGTGTGTGTGTGTGGAACAACTTAGTGTCTTTATTTGAAGAGGGAACCATGGTACCTTTCATCCATTTCACGTGTGATCGCCTTGTATTCTCATATCAGAAAATTCTACACTTTCAGAAGACTGTAATGTTCAGAAGACTGTCTAGTTCGTAACTTTCATGCCCACTCCCGATGCCTCATTTGTTTTGAATACTTTGTGTCTCTCCCATAATACTAATGATGGCAATCAAAACTTGGATTAGAACACTCCATGTGCTTACCTCATTTCATCTTCTCATAACAGTCATCTGAAGCAGCTAGCCTTACAATTCCCAGTTTAAATTTATGAAGATTAACAAAGTCATGCTCAGGATCAGACTTAATAGGCTATGGAGCCTGGACTGAACTCATGAAATGTGGACTAGAGCCTGTACATTTAATTTCTTAGAATTCCTGCTTGGAACAATGTTGACTTCCTGTAGGTATCAAAAATTGGCATCATTCAGAGAGGCTTGAGAAAGGTACACATAATTTGCTATGAAGAAGGGCAATGGAGTGAGTTCATAAAAAACAGTCCATGTCTCCTTGGTGAGTTGGGTTTGAGATGGACATGGAGAAAGGTAATTAGGTCCCTGCCTCCCTCAGTTTGTTAAATAACAGTATATAATCACAGATCTGCACTCCTAAGGCTACCATGTATAAAACTTTATATTAATCTGGATTGACAGCAACAAAAGGACATGGTTTATACCTTCGAGAGCCAACCCACTGCTGTCTAGACCCAAGAGGAATCATAAAATGGCAAGGAGTTGCCAAACAAAACCTGATCGAGAAGGAAGTTAAGAAGGCATTTTAGGTTTTCTGTTCCTCTGGTCTTGAGCTATTCAGATTGCCTTGTTCTGGTCCTGACTGAATAAACGGATTTCCACTCAGATTAAGTTTCTGGTTTTGAAAAACCACACCACCTCTGGGCTTTGTTTTAACTTTAATTTCCAGATTCAAAGCTTCCCTGGACGTTTAAGCTTTAGCCATACTGTCCTGTTGGGACTTTCAGCTTCTGTATAATTATTTCTAGTTGCTGCCAACAACCTAGTCTTAGGAGATGACTGTGAAAAGACAGCCAGTCCCCACTCTCCAGTTCTCTATGGTCTCTCATTTAATACTGATTTCTAGGTCTCATTAATCCAAGCAAAGCTTCTGAGTCAGTGACCATATCTACATGCTGAGAGAATGACATGCCCCAACTCTGCAAGGGCAAAAACACTTGTTCTCAGGACCCTTCTGTACCTTGCCCTATGGATTGCCTCATCTGACTGTTCATTCATAATCTTTATTATATTCCTGAATTCATGCTAAGAATTTAACAAGCACTATCACATTTGATGCTCAGGAAAACTCTGTGAGGTCAGTTCACTCATTGTAACCACTATAAAGATGAGAAAACTAAAGCTCAGAGATGTTAAACATTTTTAAGGTCTCATTACTGGTGAACAATGAAGTAGGATCTTGACTGACTCCAACACTTTTAACCTTGACCTTTACTCAAGACAAGAGAAATACATATATGGTTTTCTACACATAGATAGTACACAGGTCATTTCAAAAAGTGTACTGTGTTGTCAAATTTTCATCTCTTAAATTAGCAGAGCTTGTGAATCCCAAATAGGTATTATAAAGAAAAATTATTAGAGATGTCCCTGTGACTCAGATGGTAAAGGAGACCCAGGTTCAATCCCTGAGTCAGAAAGATCCCCTGCAGAAAGGAATAGCTACCCACTCCAGTATTCCAAAAAATATTGGAGAAAACAGATACTTCCAACTTTGCAGTCCATGTCTTGGTGCTCAGGCACCCCTTACCTAGCCAGAGAAATGAATGCTGGAGGGAAATGGAAAGCCTTATACGTTGTCTAACTAAATTTTGTTTAGTGATGTAACTACAGTAAATAGATAATATTTAACGTCTTAACAAGAACAAAGTGATTTACTTCTAGTTGTTTGAAAAGAAACACTTGTAGACACTAATGTACGATTCTTCAAAGACCAAGAAATCTGAATAAAAAGGTCTTATTTTAAAATAAAATCAGAATATCCAAAGCTAGTCCACGTGTTGATGACTTCTTAGGGCTTCAGTATTCGTCACTCAGTCACATCTGACTCTTTGTAATCCCATGGACAGTCTGCAAGTCTTCTCTGTCCATAGGATTCTCCAGGCAAGAAGACCAAAGTGGGAGCCATTTCCTTCTCCAGGAGATCTTCCCGACCCAGGGGTTGACCCCAGGTCTTCTGCATTGCAGGCAGATTCTTTACTTTCTGCTTCTTCCTTGGTAGCTCAATTGGTAAAGAATTTGCCTGCAATGCAGGAGACCCCAGTTCAATTCCTGGGTTGGGAAGATCCCCCGAAGAAGGAAACAGCTACCTACTCCAGTATTCTGGCCTAGAGAATTCCATGGACTGTGTAACCCATGGGGTCGCAAAGAACTGGACACAACTGAGCGACTTTCACTTTGCTTCTTTACACTCTGAGCCACCAGGGATGCCTCCTCCTAGGGCTTCAAGTCTTGGGTAATTACCTGAGGAATCCTCTTACCGCCCACAGGATTATAATTTCATAATGTGCTATTCAATTGTCTAAATTTTGATACATCCACTTTTCTCAAATTTTAAGAGAAAATGAAACAGAGTATTGTGAAAAACAGCAGTCTCTAATAAGTTCCAATTACCCCTTTGGACAAAAGCTCTGCAGAAAGTGAAGAACAGTTTCCTTATTCCCACTTCAGATGGGTTAGTTGAAAAGAACTAATTGCACAATAATTAACATTTTTAAGAAGCCAAATATTTCAGACTTTATTTCTTCTCAGGAGAATTCACCTGCAATAAGAAAATCCGACATGCTGGCACGTAGGGTAGGTCAGGCTCTTTGAAGGCAAATGTACAAACTAGCGGGTATGTTACACATTTTCCATGGAACATATTTTCTAAAGGTCACCTCTCATGAACTGTCTTCAGATTAATGCTCCTATTCACTACCTCCTTCTGATTTTGATATGAGTTTGAATACAATATCTGTGCGATATTAGGAGACACATCTGATTCTTACACATCCCTTAAACAATGGCTAAATACCATCAACAATGGCATTTCTGTCTCCTGTGTCCAGTCTACACTGAAACGTGCTCTCATCTTCCCCTCATATTGCACTAGCTGTATGCTTCTGTCTTTCAGAACTGCAATATCAGAAATCAGGGCACATGTTCTCTTGTGACTCATTATTTTAATAATATTCAATATTTCAGTCATCTCACAGAGGCATTGAAAGGAACTACATTCCTGCTCCCATGTCACTTAAGCATGTGCTATGTGCTGTACTCAATCGCTCAGTTATGTCGGACTGTTTGGGACGCAAGGGACTATAGCCCACCAGGCCCCTCTGTCCAGGTGGATTCTCCAGGCAAGAATACTGGAGTGGGTTGCCATGCCCTCCTCCAGGGGATCTTCTCAGCCCAGGGACTGAACTCAGGTCTCCCGCGTTGCAGGTGGATTCTTGACCATCTGAGCCACTAGGGAAGCCAATTTAAAACAAGGAGAGAAACATACGTGCGCACACACACACATACATACACACACACACACACACACACACACACACACACACACACACAAACAACCCTTCTCTGAAGCTGTCAAATCCTATTAAAATTATGGTCCATTTTTGCTGAAGCCACCTCAGGCAGCCCTCACCATACATTTCTTCCTTAATTCTGTAACAGTGAGGCTGTTTAGATACTTTTTTTTTTTTTAAGCAGAAGGCCAGAGGATTAAAACAGGAGGAATCTACACAGGAAAGAAATATACTATATGAAAAATAACATTTCACTGTGACTCATATGAAAAAGAACCAGAAACTTCAGTGAGCAGTTAACAGGCTGTTAGTGAGTCTTTATGATGTACAGAGCTTTGTGGCCGATCATATACAATCTGGTGGTGAACACATTTATTTGTGATCCTATTGAACCATTCATCACTAGAGCTGTGCTGCTCAAGTGGGGTCTGTGTACTGGGTAAGACTATAAGTATAAAAATTGAGAGATAACACTAGGAACACTTTTTTAGAAATATTTATTTGGCTACACCAGGTCTTCATCTTGGTGTGTGGAGTACTTAGTTGCAGCTAGTGAAATCTTGGTTGCAGCTTGGATACAGTTCACTGACCAGGAATTGAACCCAGGGCCCCTGCATTGGGAGCATGGAGCCTTAGCCACTGTACCATCAAGGAAGTCCCAACATTAGGACTTTTTATGAATGTGACAGAAATTTTACATCATTTGCATCATTTTACATCACTCTAAAAGTTTTTAAATACTTACATTTTAAATTAATTTTTTTCTTTTTCTTTCTTTCTTCCTTTCACATGTATATAGACTTTCCCCCCACCTCTTTAGAGAAGTTACTCTGAGCTATCTGAAGTGCTGTCTCCTGGGCTGCATTCCTCATTTTGCCCCAAATAAAAATTAATTTTCAACTCTCATGTTGTGTATTTTTTTAAGTCGACACCTGTTTCTCAAGTAGATTCTGACACTTCTCAGCTCACATAAGCCAACTGATCATAATCAATTTCTCTATGTATATATATATATATATATGGTATATTAATTATATATGATTAATTCTAATTATATCGATATATTATTAACAGTAAATATTATTAATTTGATTATTTGGAAAACTCTGATAAATATCCCAAGACAAAAAGGAAGTGAGATGGCTGGAAAACAATGTATGATTTACATTCATCACTCCAAATTCTCATCTGTTGCTGGTGAAATGAACTCTACTGATCAGCCAAAGGTGTGCTTTTACCAGTAGTCATCTATGGATATGAGAGCTGGACCATAAAGAAAGCTGAACACTGAAGAAGTGATGCTTTTTAACTGTAGTGATGGAGAAGATTCTTGAGAGTCCCTTGGACAGCAAGGAGATCAAACCAGTCAATATTTAAGGAAATCAGTCCTGAATATTCATTGGAAGAACCAATGCTATTGGTGAAGCTCCGATACTTTGGCCACCTGATGCAAAGAGCTGACTCATTAGAAAAGCCCCTAATGCTGGGAAAGATCGAAGGCAGGAGGAGAATGGGGTAGTAGAGAATGTGATGGTTAAATAGCATCACCAACACAATGGACATGAGTTTAGGCAACCTCCGTGAGATAGTAAGGGACAGGGTATGCTGCAATTCATGGGGCTGCAAAGAGTCAGACATGACTTAGTGACTGAACAACAATGACTGGTAAGTAACATGAAATCATCTGAGCACTGGTTAGAAATTCAGACCCACTCCAGGCCTACTGAATCTGAATCAATATTTTTCAAGATTCCCAGGTGATTTGTATGCATGTTAAACTGTTAAACTTTGAGATGCATTGGCTCTGAAAAGCTACTGTGCTGTTGCTGCTGCTGCTAAGTCGCATCAGTTGTGTCCGACTCTGTGTGTCCCCATAGACGGCAGCCCACCAGGCTCCCTGATCCCTGGGATTCTCCAGGCAAGAACACTGGAGCGGGTTGCCATTTTCTTCTCCAAGGCATGAAAGTGAAAAGTGAAACTGAAGTTGCTCAGTCATGTCCGACTCTTAGCGACTCCATGGACTGCGGCCTACCAGGCTCCTCCGCCCATGGGATTTTCCAGGCAGGAGTACTGGAGTGGGTTGCCATTGCCTTCTGTGGAAAGACTATTGTGGGGACTCTCAAAAAATCGAACATGTCATAGTCTTCAAGAATAAAACATTAAAATCTTTCACTGCAATATACAGTATATTTCATTTGTCAGCTCTTCAACTCACAAAGGAAAATGCCAGTGTACACCTAAATCCCTAATTTGGATTCGTTTTGATTCTAAACTTATTCTCAGCAGCCTTTTGCTACTAGTGTGGCAGAACTCCTTGAAGAGAACAAGAGGAAATTCAAGCACTTGCCTGGAATTCATATTGGAAAAGATTCAAATGTAGATCACCCTGAGCACTTTCAATTTAATATAGGCAAATTCAGGTATTCCATATGAACCCTGATCTAAGATATAAGGAAACGGGGCCATAGACCTTCCTGGTAAGGCTTGGTGTTAGATGGCTAAAACAGGAAAGAGAACAGGGATTAAACACCAGCAGAATGAGCATTTGCTTGAAGAGTTCTTCATTCTAGATGTCTGCTACAAAATGTTCAGTAAAGGCTCGTTCTTTCATTCACACCCAAGGTGTTTTTCTCGCCAGCCAAACTATGAGCTTTTGAAGGATCATGCTAAGTATGTTCCTAAAAACACTGGATCTTACAATGCCTACAGCTGGTCATTTCTTCCCCAGGCTAACTCACTTCCTTGAATATGATTCTGCTGCTACAATTTGCACATCTCCCAGGGAGGCAAGTTGACACGGGAGAAAAAACATACGGCTTGTTCTAGAGACAGACAAAAAAATAAACGGTTGGCCATAGCGGGCTTTGAACTTCAAAAATTCTTTTCCTCTAAAATCTCTGTTGATTTACACGCCACTTCAATTTATTGCAGAATAGAAGTTGGATGAATAAAATAATGAATGAATGGAATGAAAGAACTAAATATTAGTTAAATTATTCTGATAAAATATACTGCCCATCATTTTTTATTAGTCCTGAGAGGTTATCTATTCTTATGTTATATTGTTATCCTTACAGTTATACTTGATTACAATGCAGTTTTACAGTGCCAGTTGATATGCTAATTTGTCTCATTTGAGAAGCCTTTTCTAATCAGGTCAAAGCATCTTGTTTTTTCCTTCCTGTAAATCTACATAATCCATATATTTCCAATACTGATTTCATTTCACTCATGAGAATTCAACAGTTATGCTAAACATTGTGTTCTGGAAGTTCCTTAAGAAGGCTCATTGCAACCTTCTTGAAAATAAACCTCAACGTAAACTGATTTGCTTTGGTAAATTAGAGCTGATTGATGTTTATGATGGAGAAGGCAATGGCACCCCACTCCAGTACTCTTGCCTAGAAAATCCCATGAACGGAGGACCCTGGTAGGCTGCAGTCCATGGGGTCACTAAGAGTCGAACACAACTGAGTGACTTCACTTTTCACTTTCATGCTTTGGAGAAGGAATCGGCAACCCACTCCACTGTTTTTGTCTGGAGAATCCCAGGGACAGGGAAGCCTGGTGGGCTGCCATCTATGGGGTCGCACAGAGTTGGACACAACTGAAGCAACTTAGCAGCAGCAGCAGATGTTTATGAGGTAGGTATATCTTCTACTTTAGGAAACAGCAACCCTCTCTTGATAGTGAAATATCCTATTATTACAGTCCAACTCATAAGCTATTTTAAATATTGACTCACAAGCTCAGGAAAAAAAAATGGCAGAACCGATCAGAGAGTCAGAGTTTGTATAGGATGTCGCTGTCTGAAAATTAAGAATCTTAGGTAAGATGCAAAAGAGCAGGAAAAAAATCCACAAAGAGAAGTCCTGAAGACGGGCAGGAAGTAAGGAACTGGTGTTGAGGGAAGCATTGGAAAAGATGAGAAAGTCTTTTTGTAGCAAAATCATTAGGAATGACTGATACATAGGGACTAAGCATGGTATAGGTGTGATACACAAACAGCAACTAACCTATGATGAGAAATAAGTAGCAGATAGGATCTGTTCTTCCTATCAAAGCAAGTTTTGTTGTTATTCAGTTGCTAAGTCGTGTCTGACGTTTTGCAACTTCACGGACTGCAGAAGACCAGGCTCCGCTGTCCTTTACTATCTCCTGGAGTTTGCTCAAATTCATGTTCATTGAGTCGGTGATGCTATCTAACCATCACATCCTCTGCTGCCCTCTTGTCATTTTGCTTTCAATTTTTCCCCACATCAGGGTCTTTTCCAGTGAGTCAGCTCTTTGCATCAGGTGGCCGAAGTATTGGAGCTTTTTAGCTTCTGCATCAATCCTTCCAATGAAGATTCAGGGTTGATTTCCTTTAGCACTGACTGGTTTGATCTTCTTACTAGGCAAGTGACTCTCAAGAGTCTTCTCCACCACCACAATTCAAAAGCATCAATTTTTCTGTTCTTAGCCTTCTTTATGGTCCAACTCTCGTATCTGTATATGACTACTGGAAAACCCATAGCTTTGATTATATGGACCTTCATCTGCAAATTGATGTCTTTTCTGTTTAATACGCTGCTTAAGTTTGTCATGGCTTTCCTTCTAAGGAGTAAGGGTCTTAGGTTTCACAGCTGCAGTCATTGTCAGTGGTGAGTTTGGAAGTCCAAAAAATAAAATCTGTCACTGGAACCACTTTTTTCCTTTTATTTATCATGAATTGATGAGACCAGATGCCATAATCTTAGTTTTTTGTACGTTGAGTTTTAAGCAAGCTTTTCCATTCTCCTCTTTTACCTTCATGAAGATGTTCTTTAGTTCCTTTTCACTTCCTTCCATGAGAGTGGTATCATCTGCATATCTGAGTTTATTGATATTTCTCCTTGCAATCTTGATTCCAGCCCGTGATTCATCAAGCCCAGCATTTTGCATGATGTACACTGCATGTAAGTTAAATAAGCAGGATGACAATATACAGCCTTGATGTAATCCTTTCCCAATTTTGAACCACTCCATTGTTCCATATAAGGTACTAACTTGCTTCTTGATTTAAATACAGGTTTCTCAGGAGACAGGTAAGGTGGTCTGGTAGTCTCATTAGTTTAAGAACTTTCCACAGATTGTTGTGATCCACACAGTCAAAGGCTTTAGCATAGTCAATGAAGCAGAAGTAGATGTTTTTCTGGAATTCCCTCACTTTCTCTATGATCCAACAAATCAAAGTAATTTGATCAAATCAAAGCAGGTAGCTACAATAAATTTTTAGAAATTTATACTCAGTTTTATCCAGCTAATCTCTCACTTTTCTTGCCATTATGTTTAAGTGCTTTAAAATAAAATATTTCAAAAATAGCTGTCATTCGCGTTTCTTGCTATGGAGGAGGAGTAGGAAAGTATCCTTTACCCTTCTAGCTTCTTCTGTCTGGTGTGAGAATTCAATTGGCCTAAGTCAGATTAATAGGAGAAAATTAAAAGTTTAGCAGTGTGTATACATGGGAGAGACCCAGGAAAACCACATGTCACCAAACTAAGTTTCTGTGTGTATGTGTCTGTTTTACTTATTTATTTTCCAAATTGGCCAAAAGAAAGTGAAAGTGTTAGTCACTCAGTCATGTACCACTCTTTGCGCCTACATGGACTGTAGCTTGCCAAGCCCCTCTGTCCACGGAATTCTCCAGGCAAGAATACTTGCATAGCCATTCCCTTCTCCAGGGGATCTTTCCACCCCAGGGACTGAACCCAGGTCTCCTGCACTGCAGTAGTTTCTTTGCTGCTTGAGCCTCCAGGAAAGCCCCCAAATGGCCAAGACCTTCACCTTAAAAACCATGTTCAATGAAAGACAAAGGAAAATGCTGGCAGAGTAGCGGTTTGGGACTTCAAAGGGCTGTAAGGCAATACACATGGAGATGGAGAAACAAAAGTTTGTTGGGCCAGAGACAGTGAGACATCGGTAAGAATTTTAGCCAACAGACTTTGCTAGGTTCCTCCCTGTCTTCCTCGCTGATAGCTCAGGTGGCAAAGAATCCGTCTGCAATGCAGGATATCCTGGTTTGATTCCTGGGTCAGGAAGATCTGCTGAAGAAGGGATAGGCTACCCCCTCCAGTGTTATTGGGCTTCCCTTGTGGCTCAGCTGGTAAAGAATGCACCCAGAATGCGAGAGACCCGGATTCAATCGCTGGGATGGAATGATCCCCCAGAGAACAGAAGGCTACCACTCCAGTATTCTGGCCTGCATAATGTCATGGACTGTGTAGTCCATGGGGTTGCAAAGAGTTGGACACAAGTGAACAATTTTTACTTTCACTTTCCCTGTCTACACACTTAGTTCATACTATAGCTCTCTACAGTCATAGCTCTTTCCTGGGGCAGGTTCTATACCTACATTCTTTTAGGTAGTTGGAGGGAAGTTCTAAGGCTTGTCCTGTGTCTTTGGAACTTTAAAAATAATCAGCCTAAATAAATAATCATGCAAAAGAGATATAATTTGAGGCAGTAAATTTTGCCACCCTACATCACCTCAACTCCTATCGTTCACACACACCACCCAGCCTGAAACTATACTTAACCAGTTTCAAGTAATTGCATTTCCTTATCTGATGGCACTCTTTTATTTTGCCTAGGTGTTAAGAACTGTGATAATTAAATGAGGCAATTAACTACATAGTTCTTTGTCCTTTTTTATAGCCCAGGAATCAGCAATCTTTAAGTCAGTTCAGTTGCTCAGTCATGTCGGACTCTTTATGACCCCATGGACTGCAGCACTCCAGGCTTCCCTGTCCAGCACCAACTCCCTGAACTTACTGAAACTCATGTCCATCGAGTCGGTGATACCATCCAACCATCTCACTCTCTGCCATCCCCTTCTCTTGCCTTCAAACTTTCCCATCATCAGGATTTTTTCCAATGAGAATCCATCTGATTGTAAATAAGTCAATATAGAAGTTTTAGAGTCACAAAAACCTTAGAGGATGTTGGACACCTAAAGCTTTGAAATAATGAGGCTTGAGATCAGGCAGCTCTTAAATTTCCTCATCCCTTTAAACTCTGAAATTCTATCTCAAAGCTCCCTTCTCTCGGCGAAGGGGAAATTTACAGGATTGCCGTCAAGGTCTATTCCAGGGAAGGACGCATTTTCACCTCTTCAAAACCTCTTCCTGATGCTAGTTGGGTTTGTCTGTCCTCAACAGTTGGCCTACCTGATATTTCTTTAACACTCACATCATCTCTCTTTTCTCTGTTTTCCTCCATCCTAGAAATCTTTCAAGAGGCGGAAGAAAGATGAGACAGATGAGGTCAAAACTTCCTGAGACAGGTTGAGGCCATGGGTAAATTCGAATAGAGATTCTGTTTCTCCCAGACCCTATGTTTTTTCACCTCATCTGGCTTCAATCCCAGCTTCTTGTTCTTGTTTTTATTTCCTTGAGTTGCATTTCTGATGCCAGGTGGGAGCAACAGCTGAACACTGTGGAGGAGCAAGATACGGAGGGCAGGATGAGGCTGGTGATGATGTTCTCTGACAAAGCCATCCCATTCCAGCCTCAGTGATGGATAGTATCACTGGAGCAAACCCCACAAAAGTGTTCAACTTTTCTCATGAGTCTGCAGTTTCTTCCAAAAAGTGAAATTGTATCAAATGGTAAAGGAAATAGACATCTGTTTCCTTCAGCAGTAACTCTCAGACAGGGCAACATAATATAAAATAAAATCCAAGGCCAATTCCTGATTGAATTGACCTGAGTTAAACTCTGATTGAAATTTGTAGCCTTTAGAATAGAGTTCACATAAGAATTGCTATATTTTGAAGTGTCTGTACACGCCAAGATGTATTGCTGCTGCTGCTGCTAAGTCACTTCAGTTGTGTCCGACTCTGCGACCCCAGAGACGGCAGCCCACCAGGTTCCCCCGTCCCTGGCATTCTCCAGGCAAGAACACTGGAGTGGGCTGCCATTTCCTTCTCCAGTGCATGAAAGTGAAAAGTGAAAGTGACTTCACTCAGTTGTGTCTGACTCTTAGCGACCCCATGGACTGCAGCCTTCCAGGCTCCTCTGCCCATGGGATTTTCCAGAAAAGAGTACTGGAGTGGGGTCCCATTCCAACACAATTCAGGGAGGATATGAAAAGGTTATTCATTTGCTTGTCAACAAATATTTGTGAATATTTGCAATAAGTGTCATGAATATGCCTGGCAATAAAATGTCTGTTAGGTATCAGGCAGCTTGCTAGGCTCCATCATTATTTCTATGTGGGCCACAGAGAATCGTAGCAAAATTCACGTTGATAACTTTCTGAATTATGGGAACAATTTCCTATGAGATTCACATTTCTTAAGAGGGGAATGGCATACAGTTCCAAGCTATTATTAAATCTGAAGCCATCTGAACACCTCCAAGATGACTTATACATGAAAAGGGCATCAGTAACACTTCATGGCTTTGGGATAATGTCCTGGGATATTTGGGGCTTCCCTGGTGGCTCAGATGGTTTAAAAAAAAAAATCTGCCTGCAATGCAGGAGTCCCTGGTTTCAGTCCCTGGGTCAGGAAGCTCCCTTGGAGAAGGAAATGGCTACTCACTCTAGTATTCTTACTTGCAGAATTCCATGGACAGAGGAGTCTGGTCAGACATGACTGAATGGCTCACACTTTCACTTTCCTGGGGTATTTACTGACTGTTATGAGTAGAGATCTGATATTGACAGAGGAATAAGGAAATGTAGTGCACTTATTTTTCTAAAATAGTTTGTATAGAAATGACATGGTTAAATCTATATGATAAACAAATAATAACTCTATACCATTTTGCCTATTAACACTTTAATAGCAACTTGCTTTGGAGAAGGCCCTGGCACCCCACTCCCGTACTCTTGTCTGGAAAATCCCATGGATGGGAGGAGCCTGGTGGGCTGCAGTCCAGGGGGTCACCAAGAGTGGGACATGACTAAGAGACTTCACTTTCACTTTTCACTTGCATGCATTGGAGAAGGAAATGGCAGCCCACTCCAGTGTCCTTGCCTGGAGAATCCCAGGGACGGGGGAGCCTGGTGAGCTGCCATCTATGCAGTCGCACAGAGTTGGACACAACTGAAGTGACTTAGCAGTAGCAGCAGCAATAACTTATTTAAACTGGGCTCATTAGAATCTTTAAGAACATCTTAACACACATCAACAATGCCCAAAGGGCCAGCCATAGGAAAATTAAACTCGAAGCCTAATTTATCTGGTGGTCATGTACAACCGTGTCATTGGATGTACTAAGAGTTGTTTCTCTGTAAGGATAGTTGATACACAAAATCTAGTATGGCAGAAACTTGCAGCCAGACATAAAACTTATTTGAATGAGATTTTAGGGCTTTGTTATTATCTATTTTGACCCATAATTTTTCAAATGAGAATATTGAGACCCAGGGAAATTATTTATGGACTTTGGTCTTAGTAAAAAACAGATGTGCTTGTTCAGAACAGGTTAGACCAATAACAATGAAAACTGAGTTTTTGCTTTTCTTGCTTTTCCATCATCTCTCTCTTTTCCTCTCTTCATCTGTCTCTCTTGCCTTATACCTCTCTTCTCCCTTTCTATGATATCTTGCCCCTTGTTCCAAAAATAATTTCTTGGTTGATACTTGAGCAGAACATAGTACAAAATGGGACCAGAAAAAAACAAAATATCTAAACGCAAATTATCCCAGTTTGTATCATCTGGGGTAGTAGCAACGTTACAGAAAGAGATTTCTTGCCATTATGGCTATTACTTAAGAATGCACTTTGGCATTTTTCAATCCTTAATAGTTTGCAAACTATGGTTGTGTCAATAATGTAACTTGCCTTATTAAACACGAAAGAGAAAAAGCAGGGGAAAATGATTCCAGATTTGTTTTTTGCATTCTTCATTCAAATAAGAAAAGCAGAAAAGAAACAAAGCATAAAAGAACTAAGGAATATTATGCAACTTAGATCAGCTTGTACGATCATTCAGTGTTACTAATGATATAGAAGCCACAGGAGTGCTTCAGAATATTTTTATAAAGTAGGGAATACAAGTGTTTAGGACATGAATTCACAGCTATTGGAAAAAAAGAAAACCAGATCCTGTGCTTCATCCACTCACTGCTCTGATAACTCACCCCACCACCAACCCCCAAAACCAGCTGTGCTCCTGCCCGTGCCCCACCCCACCTCCCGGTTCTGCCTCCGCTGTCTGTCTCTATGTCTCTAGCTTGGCTCTCTCTCGCTCTCTTCTTTTTTCTTCCTTTCCTTCATTCATCTTTCTTTTGTCTCTTGTTCTCCTTTTATTCTCTCTCATAGGAGGGGAATTTAAGCTCTCATGCCCTGCCGTACTCTATGAAAAAACTGAGCTTTGCATGTTTGTAAAATACAATTGTCTCTGTTTATAATTTACATTTTAAATTGAACTTACAATTATTTTTAATCAACTTTTAGCAGCAAACTCCCCAGGAATGCCAAGATGAATTAGTCCATCCCAGATGTGTCATAGTTCCCTAGGTGGCACAGTAGCAAAGAATCTGCCTGCCAATGCAGGAGACTCAAGAGATGCTGGTTTGATCCCTGGATCAGGAAGATGCCCTGGAGTAGGAAATGGCAACCCACTCCAGTATTCTTTCCTGGAAAATTCCATGGACAGAGGAATTTGTCCTGGAATTTGTCCAGTGGGCTACACAGTTCATGGGTTGCAAAGAGTCAGATATGACTGAGCACATGCACACACACACACACACACACACACACACACACATGTCGAAGTCAGTCTTTCAAGCAAAGAAGTGCATCCTGATTTGGCAAATGACCAACATTCCTATTCATATTTGGCTGTTTCTATCTCAAAGTGAATAGCAGTACAAGAATTTGAGATGATGCTGGAGTATGGCTGGCCTTTCTCTGCTAAAACTTGTTCTTACAGAAAGATCTGAGATTCATTCACACTGTATTAACTAAAGAGCATTTAAAGTGCTAGAAAAGAGACTGTGTGCTCAGCTGGGTCTGACTCTTTGCAGCCCCATGGACTGTAGCCCATTGTACTCCTCTGTCCATGGAGTTTTCCAGCAAGAATCCTGGAGCAAGTTGCCATTTCCTACTCCAGGGAATCTTCTCAACCCAGGGATCAGACCCACTTCTCCTATGCCTCCTTCATTGCAGGCAGGTTCTTTACCATTGCATCACCTGGGAGGCCCTAGGAAAGAGATTCTAGACTTTAAAGGGATATCCTTTAGTCAGGTCCAAGCACCAAGTTAAAATGGTTACCTTGGAGCTATAAAAATCAAATATATCATGAAGTCAATCTCATACCCCTAAAACAGGTAACAGTTGTTTGGCCTTGAGGAGAAGGAATTTAAAGAAGAGAAAGAAGGAAACAGAAAAAAGAAAAATAAATAAAAAGGATAATTAAAGATAGCACAGGGACACTATTTGAATCAAAACGGAAACTGCCAATTTATATGTGGCCATGATGTCAGACTATACGTAAAAGAGATAAATTGCATTATCTATCATCTCACCAGAACATATCCTTCTACTTAAATGACCTCTTCCAACCCCCCTTGACCATTTTCCTATATTCTTTAGTTTGCTGTTCTCCTGGTCTTTCCTCCTCATTATAATGTTTGAGGCATTTTTTTTTTAAGAAAAAGAGAAAGGATCTTTGAACTGCATCTTGAGGTTTTTAAAGGAAGGTTTGATAGAAACTCAATGGAAATGCTAAATAAATACACTCCTGGAGACAGCAACTTGAGGTTGTGCCCTTAAACTTTAACTGAATAAGACTTTTGCAAGATAAATTGTGAATCAATGCTGTTCTTTCCCAAGTGGAGTATAAGACTATATTCATACTTGAATTTTATAGATATTTCATTTATCTCTCTAGGTTTTCTTTTTTAAAAGAATATTACATTTCTGATTCATTATTTTAATTTTTTTAACATTTCTGAGATTAGCCTCTCAGGTCAGCTACTCCTCAATGCAAACATACTTCATCTAAATTCTTTTACTAGAAGATTCAGTAGTGTTTGACAAGTGACATACTTTGAGACAGGTTTCAATGCAAGCTATGTTCCTTATTAATTGTATGAATTCAGATATGTTATTAACTTCCTAAGACACATATTTCTCATCTACAATAATTCATCCCACGGTGTTGATATGAAGACTAACAAACCAGGGTCTCATCAGAGCAGTTATTTAAACCCTAACCTGGGTGTCTAATGCAGCCTGACTCACTATGGAGATTTTAATTTGCTATAATAATGTTGAATGGAGATCCTCAGATATGACTTAATGGGAGCTGCACATCATAAATTCCAGGTGGGTAAGATATGGATTTCTGCTAGCCAATCTGCCTCCATGAAGCCCAGGGCTCACCTCTTTGATAAGACCAGAAGTCATCAAACAAACGTGAGGCATCTCGACTTTTCTGCTCTGTCAGAGAAGGTTGGGTTTCTTGACTTTAAGCTACCTACCCCAGTTTCGCATCTCCGTATATCTCCTCTCAAAGCTTAGACTGTGTTACACTGGATTCCATGCCTGGAAATTAATTTTAAAAGAAGCATTCTTACACTCAGGATTCAAATTCAATAAATAATAGCTATCTACCCCATCTTGAACTTTGTCAAATTATATAGGCTGAGTTGTGTTTATGCTTCATGACAGGATGTGTTTAAAGAAAAGTTGTATTTTAGTGTCCTGGTCTGTGTGTAGGTTGGGAAAGAACTTTCAGACACAGTGTATTGCAGAAGGAAGTGTGTTTATTAAGAATAAAGAGCAGAGATAAAGAGGGGTGTTGCAGATATGAGGCAGAATGAGAAGGGAATAGAGTTTGTCAGAGCAAGAGATGCTGTTAGTACAGCGGGCTGGCTCAACGGAAAGCCAATGCCTTTCGTGGGCTAGTAGCCAATTTTTGTAGCCTCAAGACAAACAAAATGCCTGCTGGAAGGGTGGCATTAGGTGACTGGTTAGGGTACTAGAGGGGGGGGTATTTTTACCTAATATGAAGTCAGGGAGCTAGCTGGTTTAGATCAGGGGGCTCATGGAAATGGTGGCTATGGGGCTCAATCAGTTCCAGAGATAACCTTGGGATGGGTTTCTGCACCTGTGACCTTGGTACAGGGCTCCACATTTCATCTCTAATGACCCCCAACCAGAGCTCTTTCTCTTGAAGCAGTCTCAGAGTCAGGGAAGGCCCAGGCCATGCAGGTACCCCAAGCAGTCTAGTAGTGTGATACCTCTTTAAATTTCTGTTCCATTAATATTTTAATGCTTATCTAGAGGGAAGGATAAATGCTATGTGGAGTAAAGGCAGAGGGCAGCAAAAGAGAAGCAGTATTTACAACTTTTAGGCTCTCTTTCATTACAGTGAGACATTCAGCTGAGTTTCAAAGTTGAAAACTCACCATCTAATAAAAAATACTCTGTAGTTGGTTGTATCTTCTCAGAAGAAAATTACCCGTGTTTATTCTCAGCATGCAACTCAGGGTGTTATCAACACTCCTCTTGAAAAAGAAGGTTACCAAAGTTGTACTTCCAAACGTTTGAGGTCCATCTTGCTATGTTTCCAATATTTATGTGTATCTGTGTGTATTCCTGTGTACGTGTGTGTATTTGATCACTGTCCCTTTGAGTATCTCTCTGGTACTCAGAGAACATTTTGCCTCCAGAAAGCTATGGAATGAAACAATCCATCCATATTAATTAAATCACCCACGATCCCACACTAAGCTCAAAACTAAAAATTTATACCTTACTTAATTCCTATTTCAAATTAAATCTAGCCACATTCCTCTTAAAGGCCTTCAGAAGTTCTACAAGATTAACTGACAAAAGAAGATGCTCATTATAAAATGCCTATAACATAGAGATGCCCTGAAGTAGAAATTAAATCCCTTCTTCAAATCAAATTACTGCGAATAAATAAATTCAAGATTAAACCCCTTTGCTGTTGCAAATTCAAGTCCAAAGGAAATTATCTTGTTCTTATGTGTTAAAGCACACAAATAAGTCAACATTCTTAACTTGTCTTAAAGAAATTAAAAATCTTTGCCTTTCCCCCTGCTGATTTCCTCTTAGCTCCATGGATTCCTCATGCCTGGGAGGAGCCGAAGTTTTGTTATCCTTCCTCTTTTCCGTGTCTTCCACTGGAATAGATATACATGTTAATTTTCTAGGGCTGTCATAACAAAATACCACACACTGAAGTGTTCCCAACCTTATTGGCACCAGGGACCAATTTCACGATGATTTTTCTATAGACCACAGTTGGAGGAATGATTTCAGGATGATTCAAGCATGTTATATTTCTTATATACTTTATTTATATTATTATTACATCAGCTCCATCTCAGGGCAACAGGCATTAGATCCTGGAGTTTGGGGACCTGGATATAAACAATAGAAATGCATCTTCTCACCAATCTGGAGGCTCTGAGTTCAAGATCAAGGTGTTGGTAGGTTTGGTTTCTTCTGAGCCAGTTTCCTTCCCACTGTGTCCCCACATCATTGTTCCTTTGTTCACACGTGTGCTGGGCATTTCTCTCTGTGTATGTATGTGTGCATGTATGTGTCCAAATTTCCTCCTCTTATAGGGACACCAGTCATATTGGATTCCGCCTGCCTTCATGACTTCCCAAGTGAATCACTTCTTTAAGACCTTATCTTCAAATGCATAGATTCAGAGGTACTGGAAGTTGGTACTTCAACACGTCAATTTTAAGGGAACACAATTTAGCCCCTAACAATGCAATCCTTCAGGATCTCAGAGGTATAATTAATTCTATGTCAATTCTCTCAAGGGTCCAAAGGGACCCTAGGATAAACAAATCATTAAAGCACCATTCCAACTACCAGAAAATTAAAAAAGAAAGAAAGTCAATTCTAATCAACTATGGTAGCTTATCCAGGAACCTGTATTCCTGAAATTAAGCCTTTGATACTGCCGAAATCTATTGCAGTAACTCAGTGATGCCTGAGAGGTGTCAGGAAGAGAAATCTTTCATTGTATTAGCTTTGCCAGGGTGTGTGTGTGCTAAGTCTCCTCAGTCCTGTCCAGCTTAGTGCAGCTCTATGGACCGCAGCCCACCAGGCTCAAATGCCAATCAACTTGGGTCTCCTTGCTGCTGCTGCTACTAAGTCGCTTCAGTCGTGTACAACTCTGTGCAACCCCATAGACGGCAGCCCACCAGACTCCCCCGTCCACAGGACTCTCCAGGCAAGAACACTGGAGTGGGTTGCCATTTCTATCTCCCTGGAGAACACCAACTCTGAATTTATTATTAGTTGGGAGACATCTCCCATTAGATTATTTCCATTTACTTTACCATTTGTCAGAGGTTGGGGGGATGCAGTCATGTAAAGTATCTCTTTAAGCAGAGAGACCTTCAAGATAATTGCATTTTATTAATCTTTAAAAATTTCCAAAGGGGCAGCCACTTATTGAGCTGTCATTTAATTTCACCCAGAGTATTAAAAATCTCTTGGCTTTCATTTTTTCTTTGTTCCCATATCTCTGGCTCCTTCATGGTGAAATGGTAAAACCATCTGCAGATTCTTCAGTGAAGGGGTGTTTTATACCTGTAACAGCAGTGTTTGCCTCTTGCTATAATTGCTAAAGCTTAAGTAATGTTTCCTGGGCTTCTCTGGTGGGTCAGATAGTAAAGAAACTGCCCGTAATACAGGAGACTAGCGTTCAATCCCTGGGCCAGGAAGATCTCCTGGAGAAGGGGATGACAACTTACTTCAGTATTCTTGCCTGGAGAATTCCATAGACAAAGGAGTCTGGTGAGCTACAGTCCATGAGGCTGCAGAGTCAGGCACGACTGAGTGACTAAAACACGCACACAGGTCATGTTGCCTAGGAAATTCCCAAGGTGCTCTTGGTCCTTTGGAACCAAGCTGGTCACATATTTCTCCTGAACAGAAGAGGAAGCACCAGAACACAGAGGGAATGGACTGCACATGGTTTCAAGAGAAACAGAGTTTAAAACAGATTCTGCATGGGGCGGAAGTTCATTTATAAAGGCATGAACACCAATGTCTCTGCTTATGCGTCTCAGACACTATCACTCTTCAGCTCTTGAATGTTCCAGAAACTGAGCAGCATTTGCTTTTGTTCCATCGTTTTTTGGAAGTTGTGGCAAAATGCCTCTAGTATTCTGATTTCTTCTTCTATTACTTTGTACTTTCAGAAAGTTCACCCACTTGACTTCCGAAGAGTTAAACCTGCTTATTAAATTTCATCTGATTTTATCTTTATTTTATCTAGGGCTGATTTTATCTGATTTTATCTAGAGCTGTTTGCTGGAAGTAAGTGCCTTAGTTTTATTACTTTCCTTTGCTTTCTGGCCCTGACATTTGTTTCTCTAACAGGCTTCTTTACAATTTGCTTTACGGTAAGATTTAGTAAAATTTCATAAGTAAGTGATATGAAATTAATGAGTTCTGTCAGAAGCGTCCATAGTCACCTTAGTATATTGGATTAGCCTACCCAGTGACTAGTCTCCTGTCAGAGAGTTAATAACCCAGACTTGCAGCTGAATAAAACATTCTCCCAGTATTAAAGAAGAGAGACACTTTTATTACCCAAAGAACAAAACCAAGCTGGTCACATATTTCTCCCGAACAGAAGAGGAAGCGCCAGTACACAGGGGGAATGGAATGCACACGGTTTCAGGAGACACAGAGTTTAACACAGATTCTGCATGGGGCAGAAGTTCATTTATAAAGGCAGTTGTATGAGAGCCGGGAAACTTACTGTGCATATGCCCTTCTGTCGATTCAAAGAGCCAACTGAGATAATCAGAGACAATGAAACAAGAATTTGTGAGCTGGGTGGTGAGGCCCTGGGGAACTTTGAGGACAGCTATGCCAAGTAAATATATACATTTCAGACACATGCAACACCCAAAAGTCTTGAACAAGAATGCATGCTGAAGGAAAACAAAACCTCATCTGAGGCTTTCATTCCAAGATGTATGAGCAGACTTTAGGACATGGTAGAAAGAAGTGATAATAGCATGTAAAATCTTCAGTGAATAAGGGAGTGCCATAATTATTGTATTGCTCCTAATCTAAAAACACAGGATATTTTTAAAGTATGATTTTTAAGTATAAATATAATTACTAGCAAAAATATCAAGCAGGACATGAAACTATAAGAGAAGAAAATACTCAACTCATGAAATCAAACTCAGAAAATGAAAGAAACATTTCATATAAATGTGAAATATATTTGTAACTTAACCAGCTACAATGGAATCATGCTTGTTTGTGCTTATGCTCAGTCAGAGCTGCCATTTTCTCCCCCAGGGGATCTTTCTGACCCAAGGATCGAAGCCCTGTCTCCTGTGGCTCCTGAATTGGCAGGCAAATTCTTTACCACTGAGCCACCTGGGAAGCCCATAACAGAATCATAGATGTATTAAAATATTTTTAAATACAGCTATTCTTTTTTCAGTCAATAAAACATAATTCATGCAAATGCAATTTGTAAGCTCTAAAACAAATGCTGCTGCAGCTGCTAAGTCGCTTAAGTTGTGTCCGACTCTGTGTGACCCCATTGACAGCAGCCCACCAGGCTCCCCTGTCCCTGGGATTTTCCAGGCAAGAACACTGGAGTGGGTTGCCATTGCCTTCTCCACTAAAACAAATGCTGCTGCTGCTAAGTCGAGACAGTGTCAAATTTGATAACTAAAACTTTGAACAAATATTTACAAGAAAAGCAAATAGATATGATAGAAACAATATTAGTATATAATTTAAATATTAGAAAGAAATAACAGCATTGCGTGGAAATAAACTGGGATGTAAAGTCAAAATCAAATTGTCTAGTAATAAGTATCAACATAAAGAAAAAAGAGGTGCTGCTGCTGCTGCCAAGTCGCTGCAGTCGTGTCTGACTCAGAGATGGCAGCCACTAGGCTCCCCCATCCCTGGGATTCTCCAGGCAAGAACACTGGAGTGTGTTGCCATTTCCTTCTCCAGTGCATGAAAGTGAAAAGTGAAAGTGAAGTCGCTCAGTCATGTCTAACTCTTAGTGACTCCACGGACTGCAGCCCACCAGGCTCCTCAACCCATGGGATTTTTCCAGGCAAGAGTACTGGAGTGGGTTGCCATTGCCTTCTCCGAAAAAGAGGTACACCTAGAGTAAATTATTGTAAGATCCTGGGAAACCTCTACTAGATCATGAAACATTGTTAAAATGACATACAGCTTGAATCATTAATATATTAGCTAAGAGATGTGGACTTTGTAAGTAAACAAAAAAATGTTTAAATCCCACTTCTCAGCTTGCAAGCTTCCCTGATGGCTCAGACAGTAAATAATGTGCCTGCAATAGAGGAGATCTGGGTTCGGTCCCTGGATTGAGAAGAACCTCTGGAGAAAGGAATGGCTACCCACTCCAGTATTCTTGCCTGGAGGAGCTCATGGACAGAGGAGCCTGGCAGGCTGCAGTCCCTGCG